>JAAGNO010019508.1:1827-17169 GCA_033439905.1 Ceryle rudis
AGGACTCCAGAGCTGGACACAGTACTCCAGGTGAGGTCTCACAAGAGCAAAGTAGAGGGAAAGAATCATGTCCCCCAAACTGCTGGCCACAGTTCTCTTGATGCAGCCCAGGATGCAGATGGCTTTCTGGGCTGCAAGTGCACACTGATGACTCATAGTCATTTTTTCAACAAATCTTTGCCCAGACTTATTTCCTATTCCCACTGCTCAAGAGCGTGGTGTTCATCCATTCCAATTCCTCACTACCCTTCCTGTGCCAAGGTGCAGTCATCCCTTCAAAGTCTGCACAGCAGAGCTGTGCTTACAACTCTGCCCTAACATACCCTAACTCTCACTCTGTGCTTTGTGCCCTGCACAAACTCTGACTGCCACCTTGTCTGATGCCCTGGAAGTACATCCCATGATCCAGTCACTAGTTAACAGTGTTGGAGTAACCTTCCCTTTGTATATATGAACTCAACTATTTTTTCATAGCTCACCTTGCTTCAGAAACTCACAGAGCACCTCCAATTCCAGTGGATCTCCAATCTCTTCTTGTCTTTTTTCTTCAGCCCTGCCCTCCAACACAAGTGCAACAACTGTCAGTCTCATAACTGGTTTGAATCTATATTCCTGTCAGGCATATTGCAAGCCTCTGCTATATTGCCTCTGTCTGCATGAAACTGGGAGCTCTGCTAAATAAAAAATTGCCTCATTCTGTGTCTGTGTAGCATCAGACTGGTGCTCCACACCTAAGAAGAGTGATTTATTTCTCCCATTTTTTTTTCTTGATTTAAAGACATGTTTTCTCACTTGGAATGTATTTTATTGTCTGATCTGAAACTGTCATGTAATCATAGCAGTGTGTTTGTGATAGCATAGTAAATTCCATGGAAACAAATTGTGATGTCATAAATGCAGGATTTATATCTTTTCTGCAAAATCAAGCTGAAGAAGCAGATGGATGGAAAAAAACCCTCATTAAAATACCAACAGTTTCTAAAAATTGCAGTAAAAATATCAATGGGAACCCAAACAAACACTGTTTAATAGATTTCTTTTCATACAAGTTTCCTGATTTTTAAAAGCCTGCTTCTCTGAACAAGTTACTTTTTTTGGGGTGGAAATATATTTTTAAATGACTGCAAAAAAATAAGTGTTTTGATTCAAGGATCTAAAATTCAAAACAATCTTCTCAGACAAATTGAATAGAATGGAAAGAAAAGGGCCATGATGATGAGAAAATACATATAAAACTTTCTGGGCTACATTTCTCAAAGCTAAACTGCCAATTATTCATTAGAGTGCCTATGACGTATTAAGGATGTACTTGCATAGATTCTTTACAAGAACTAAGAAGTGATTAATAAGAGGATGGAGATGAAAACATCCTCTGTGATGTTCTTGCTAACAAGTGGGTCCAGCTTTGTAATCAGATGTCATCAGAGAAAGTAGCACATCCCAAAATGGTATGAATCATTTCTGACTTCCTGTCCTCAATGAAAATACAGAGAAGGAAAAATAAAAAATTCTGAATATGGCAGTTAAAGAAATGTATGTTACAAAATCATATATTCTACTTGAAATTGAAAGGTGAAAGTGTTTCTAAACTGATGTCCCTAAACAACTGGGATATTCCAAATGTAGTAATAACGTAATATTGCGATTTACATTATAAATTTTTTATAATAGAGATTGGTTTTGTTGTTGCTGAAGATCTCAAAAGATGTTGGAAATGTAAGTTAAACAGTCGAAGATTGTTTCACATAGGGGTCTGTAAGTTTTGCCTCCAAATTGATTTTAACAATGTTGTTGAGTAGAATGTAAACTATGTCATTCCAGCTTCCCTGTTCTTCCTACCCACAATGTTCCTATCAGATTTATTAGTTAAATGAGGAAGTTACCTTTCCCTCACCTTCAACTACATAATATGTTGTTTAACATGTGCCATTAGATGCATTTAGGTTTTGGGGAAAAAAGTGTCTGAAGGGGAAATAAGAAAGATGGCAGACAGTGCTAATATCTGGACACAGCAAGATCTGAGAGCTATTAGCAGCACTAAGAAGCATTTCTCATAGTCCCTGACCTGTTTTGGATGGCACTCCCTCTCGTGGTGTGTGTAATTTGCAGGGACTACTGTCATCTTTCTGGGCTGAGGCACACCTAGTGGAGAGCCTTTCCACTGGTGACCATTACCTGAGACTCCAGAGTCTGCACTCTGAAGGCTGTTTCTATGGAGAGCTTGTTTAAGCATCTTTTTCCTTTCATGTACCCAAATACTTCTTTTGACTTCTCCAACCTAACAATGTTGGGCTTTTTTTCATCTTGGCTTCCTCATGTAGTGTGATATTTCATAAAATGGAGAATCATTGACTCCTACGTTTTCAAGATGATGACTTGGGTTTAGACTATTATTTTCTTGTGAAGTTACAATTTTAGTATCCATGCTAGGTATAACTGACACAATCCAGAGTGATATGAAAACACAGCACAGTGGGACAGCACTACTAGGCCTATAAATAGTATCACTTGTTTCTGTGGAACTACATTCAGTACAAGATAATGTTCAATTTGGAGTGGATTAATTGACTTAATTAAAAAAAAATAAAATAAAAAAATATGCTCTGTGATTTGAGAGGTTCCAAATAAAGGTGTTTCAAAGCTTTGCAAAACTGCCTAGTGTGTCCTTAACTCTTGATATTATCCTCAGCATAAATCTTTGTTTTCTTACCAGTTCAGACCAGCATTCTCACATTACTCCACTGGATTAACAGAGAATACTACAGAATCAGATAAATCCCAAACCTCAGGAAAGGTTGTTTATTCCTGTGACAATACAAGAAATTATTCCAGTGAGCTGATGACAAGCAGTCCAGATGAATTCCAACTGCTGATGACAAAGTAATTCTTGGTGTCTCTCAAAAGATAGCTTTCTGTAATTCTCTGATGACTTTACAAAGAAATCCACACCACAGTCAGCCAGACAGGTATAATGTGCCTAACATACTGCTGGCATACAACCTATTCAGTAATGTGAAAAGTGGCCATATATCTTTATGTTACGAACATTTCCTACCTACATTTATACCAATATAAAATTGTTAGCAAAATGGAAGCTATTTGAGGCTTGTAAAAGAAAGCAGAGCATATTATCTGGATTATTTCCATTTTGGACATATTTTTTTACTTACTCCACTATGAATGGTTTATATTAAAACATTTAAATATTGAAGGAGGTTTTGGGTTACAGACTGATAGTAGTTCCATAAAACCAAATTATTTTTCCATTTCTACACAATCTAATTAAACATGTGAAAACAAATGTGTTGTGTAATATTAGAGTTTTCTTCCTTGCCTTCAAAAATAGTGCAGGACCCTGGTAATTTGCTCTGGATAGAATTTTTTTTTTTTATGGTTATGTGGACTGTAGTTGATTTCCCACCCCTTTGTGAAATATTTCTCTGTATTTTCTCCCAGCTCCCCACTTCCTTTTCTGATGTTTTCAATTTAAAATATTCTCCAACCTTTCTGAACTTAGAAAGTGACACACTGCCTTTTGGTCATTTCTAATTAATTATAGATTCCAAATTTGTGGCAGTAAAGTATGTAACTCAGTTGTTATAGTGAAACTACACTGCAAGATACATTTAAACATCCAGATCTCCCTTAAATAAAGTATGACAGGCAGATGCATGATCTCAAGTCTTGTCCAGAAATGACAGGCAGATGCACAGTCCTAAGTGCTGTCCATGCCCCTTCCACTCAGAACTGAGACCTTGACCTTAATCTACTGCTATTAATTGTAATCTCTCATTTAGTTTGACTGAAAAGAGAACAAAAGGTGATGGAATCCATGACTTAGAATATCACTTTGGCATTGTCACAGATACTTCCTACCCATGTTTAGGCAAGGTGAACCTTATCTTGGGAGCAAGATAAAGTCATGCATGGAAGGAAATTTGCAGCCTCATAGATGTGTTCCTCCTGAGATCCCAATTCACATCATAAACCTTTACTTCAGTATGTTCAGTTATAAAGGCAAAACATCATAGTAATGTCCCTCTTCACTATTATTTTATATATTATTATATAAAACATTGTCTTCGATCATGCCTTCTTCCTTTGGAATCTCTCTGCACCTTTGCTCTTTGCTAGCTCAGTAAAATGTTTGTAATGTATGTCACTTGCCCTTCCATCATCTGCCTTTTGAACTATAATACCTTCACTTCCTCTTTCTCCTGTGGTCTCCAAAGAGTAACTGCTGTTTGAATGTCTTGACGTTTCATCAATATTGTACCTGAAGAAGAAAAAAAAAGCAAACACAAAAAAAACCACAAACCTACCACACTATTTCGTCACTATAAAATCCTACAAATAGCAGAAATACCTCATTCCTGCCTTCCTTCTTTTCACCCTGATTGCTCACACGCCATTGACAAAACACCCGACACTATCTTCTAACTCACAGTTCACAGCCTTATTTGAACATCCCACATGCAGCATTGTATCTATTCCATACACCATAGAAACAGTTTCTTTCCTCCTTTCTCTCCCACTTCAGTGTCAAGGCTAACAACATTTCTTCCCAGTTGTCCTCTCTGGATTCTCTTTTCAGTTTTTGCCTGCAGCCTTCCTTCCATGGAACTCTTTATATCTGAACTCTTGTTTGCCTCCCTGTCTTTCTATCAAAGTATTCATAGCACGCTTATCATCTCTGATGTCAGGTTTCTGCTCTCTGGCTTTACTGCTGTTCACTTCAATGATCTTTCTAGAATATTCCTTGTATATCATGTCACACATGAGAAGACAGGAAGGTTAGCCACATTTGCATCATCTTTAAAGGCCCATGAGCAAATATCTTAGTATTATGGTAAATGTTTACTAGATTGATATCTTCACAACATAGATCTCTGATGCATTATTAATTCACTTCCAAAGCAGGTAGCTTTGATTTTATTGAGTGACAAGATATTAAGCTCAATTTCTGATTTTTTTTCTTCTTTCTTTTTTTTTAGGAAGACATCATTATAGGCAAAGTGATACATAACTTTACTGGACTAAATAAAATGCTAATTGACATATTCATATGGATGTAAAATAAACCAGGTGCAGTGCATGAAAAATATCTGACAATAAAGTTCAACTTAAAATGAACTTAAATAATCCAATAAATCTAGCAGACAGGTATAGGAGTTGAGGAAAACTCAGAGAGAAGAAAGAAGCAAATGGAGTAAGTTTGTTTTGCAGGACTGATTTTGCTTTATGTAGTGCCCCAAAGACAGCTGTAGGACAACAGTGCAGTTAAATGAACAGTTGTGTGCGCAAACCATATGTTCATGAAATAAGAGGTAGCCTTTTTATATGCATGTCTGCTAAAGGAATAAGGAGAGAAAATAACATATACCAAGTCTAGGAAAGAGTAAAATATTCAACCCAGATAGAGTGGCTGGCCTTTAACTCTTCCTCTTTATTATTGTAGTAGTAGAAATGGAAAAGTTCAATTTATCATCAGCAGTAAGAATATCAGTCTGCTGTGTTTTTTACAGGCTTAATAAATGATATACTACTATTTTAAACTTTTGTTCAGTTATTTTAAGTTGTGTGTAAGTGGTATTACAACTTTCCTTGATTATTCATACAATCTTTTAAGAGAAAATACAGATTTGATAAAAGAAATGCCTGTTAAATAAACACAAGATCATTCTCTCCTATTTAAATAAATAATAAATCTCACTACCTTTTTAGAAATATTCTACTTGTATATCTCTCAACCTCTAACCACACTGAAACTGCAAATACAAATGGTATGAATCATCAGACAGAAAGAGAAGATGGATGTTACCTTCTATGTGTTGTGATATTATCATCCTTTGATAAGAAGATTGATGGTACCTTCTAAAGAGAAACATTGTTTAAAGGAGAAACAAACACTGTGACACAAAACAGTTTCTCAGAAAGTTTCCCCACTTCAGAACTGTTCTTTGCAAAAAGTAATACACAGTCATTCATGCCTATAACATATGACAGAGCTCTAGACACATTTGGACACCATGAAGGGTGATCACTCAATTTTCCATGTAGATTCATAAGAATCAGAATGTGTTAGTGACATGAACCTAATGAAACCAGCACCAACAACAGGAATTCTCATATTATCAAGAACTTGTAAATCTTTGAAATGGAATAAAATCTCCAAGCACATGATAGTACATAGACACTTCTTAAATAGTTAGAAGTTTCAGGCTATATTAAGCATGGCATTCCCTCGGTAACACCATTTCAACATAGTCTATGTGTGTCAGCAGAGGCTCTAGGTAATATTCATCTTACCTCACATTAACAATTCAAATGTGTGTATCTAGTTTGAGTTACCAGTCTAGGCTGCCTAAAAAGGTACCTCCAAAGCACAATTTTTTTCATCCCCAAATCATCACTAAAATAACTGCCCTTTTCCTCTTTCTCTCCCTCAGAAGACTAGCCAAATAATACTTACTAAACATCTAACTTTTAAAAATAAAAGTCAGGTGATATTAATTCAAACCATTCTATGAAGTCTGTCAAGTGTCATTCTAGGTATAAAGAAAAATATAAACAAGTAGAGTGAATGTTAGAATCAGTAAGCTAAAGCTTTTAATTTGCTTGGTGTCTAGCATAAATTGGCATCACTCTGCTGAAGTTCCTGCAAAAGGCTTGGCCTCCAAAATAATGGTGGATTTTATATTAAAACTGTCCAAAAATGCACCCTTCCTATATGTCTCACTGCTGATGGTTACAGCAGGATCCCTTACCAAGACATATTCTGTTCATCTCACTGGGTCTGATTCACGGTTCATTTACAGCACTGTGCATAAAACAATGAATGACACTGAAATCGTTATAGACACATCAAGATTAATGAAAAAAGAAGAACCAGAAGCATCAGGAAAATCAGATCTAACTCAAGCTAAGTTCTTTGTTATGTTAGAGAATTTCTCCCACTAGTTTCACCAGTTTTGTTCCTCTTTCTTTGTATTTTGAGCCACTTTTTCTAGAAAAAAAAAATAAAAAAGCTTATTGGCCTAATAAGGGCAAGCATTCTGTGTGTGCTTCTGTGCGTGTGTGTGAGCATTCTGTGTGTCTGTGCAAATGTCTGTGTATGTGTGTGTCTGTGCAAATGCTTATGCATGTGCACTTCTCACCAACTCCAGCCATCTTTCAAAGCTTTTGAAGCCATTAACCAGTTTAATTAACCAATGTCAAAGAGGGGAGTTACTCTCAGAGATGTTAAGTTTCTATGAACTTCATGAAAACAGATAGCCAGAACAAGAAAACAGCTCCTTTCAGTGTCCCTGGAAAAGCTGTGGCATGAGTCTGTAACTTATTAGACACTAGCGTATCTAACCACAAAATACTGTGTTGTAAGAAAGTGGATTGCAGTAGCTTCACTGTTTGTAGACCTACTAGGAATAAAATCTACCACCACTGTTAAATATTTCTTGAACTGCTGTGGGAATGTCTGAGTGACTACAGATGTACAGTGTCATTTTAGGATTAATACACTGCAGAGTTATCTCACTATCATCCAGAGAAGCCAGCTAGGTAGAGGATCAGACTGGCCACTCAGACAAGTCTTCCTGAGCCAGCATCCATGCTAGCAACATCAGATTGCAAGCTCAGAGTATAGACTGCAGAAATGTCTCTTCTAGCACAGACTGGACTCTCTTGTAGGCAAGGACCATATCCTTACTCTGTGTGTGAAATAAACCTGTTGCCCTATATAGAAAAGTTAGATACTATCAGCAATTATAATGCCAGTGCCTAGTTTGAAATGAGTTTAGATTACCAGATGCACACAGTACAAACTTGATGGATTTTAAACCATTTCTGTGCAACCTAAGCACCTTGGAGTTCAAGACCCCTTTTCTTTTAAATGAACAGGAACAAACTGCAAGCCAGGGAGCAATAGAATAAACTGTACTGTCATACTTCAGTGTTGTGGGAGAGATTCAAAAAATCCCCACCTTGGCCTCTTCCTCTGTATTCGTGTTTTACACTTCCTAGCTCAGGCAAACCAAGTGACACATGATGAACAGCAGGGAGAAGCAGAGGTTCTAGGAGGGAGCTATCTGGCCATTCTCCACACCAGTTACTTTGTCATGGCACAGTTTCTGCCAGTGGCATTTCTATGAGAAGGGATAAAAACTCATAAAACAACAACAAAAAAGAATATAGCACCTCCTTGGTATAACTAGTATTGCCTTTTCTAATTGTTTTATATTACAAAACCAAGTGTGCTAACACTAAAACACCACACTGTCCATGCATAAATATGAGTTGGAACAGCTGTAGCCACAGCATAAATGCCCTGGAACACACTGAATTTTTTTCCACAATTACAGAAACACCTGTGCCAAACACCTTTCTTCTGATCTGTAAAAGTTCACAAAACCTCGAACTTCCTCATTTTGTACAGGTCTGCACTGCCTTGAAGACAGCTCCGTACATCTCAGTATGGGATACTGCACTTTTCATGTGTCAAAGCATAAAATAAAGGGTATGTGTGGGTGCACTGGTCAACACATTATTCTGTTACTTGACCATAAGACGTAAGACACAACACAACAATATTCACTTTGTTAATAAATCCTTATCACACAAAATTACTCTCAAAAAAAAAATTAAAATCACAGAAATTGTGACAACAAATGCTATCTTTGCTATGTTACCTGGGAAACTCTGTATTCTAGATTTCTGCAGATACAGCTATACCACAAGCATGTGTTAGCTATTGTTTTGTTATGCACCATTCAGGGTGAGGTTGTTAAACTGCATGTGTACATCATGGCAAAAACCTCAGGACTGAACATGTTTGGCTTAATGTTTAAAGTTTACAAACAAGACGTTATGGTTCCATTAGCCTTAAAAACTTGTAGCTAGATTCTTTTTAAATAATTTACATTTAAAACTACCTGAACTGTCTGTTTAAAAAGGTTGAAAGAAAGTCACCCTTAGCAGTCACCACAGAAAGTGTGGTTGACTATTCTTCAGGCAGAGGTCCAGAAAAGGAAAAGAGAAGTAGCAGAAGTCAGCTACCAAACCTAAGTGTTCTGCTTAGGCAGAACTGTAGCCTGTAGTTAATCTTGTCTTAGGAAAGATGAGGACTATGTAGTAATTATGCAACTTCCTAAGCATTCTGCTCATGCAGAATTGCAGCCTGTAGATAAACTTGTCTTAGGAAAAACAAGGACTATGTAGTAATGACACAACCTCCCAAGTCTTAGCTCTCTACAGCCATTTTGAACTGTTGGAAACTTCTCCGTGTTCAAAAACTCAGCAAAGAAAAGTGTTAATAAAATATTCAGCAAAAAGTTACGATTGTTGCTGTCTTACAGAGGGAAAATCTTCCACCATCCCTATTTACATAGCCCATTGTGAAAAGTTTGTTTGTTTGTTTGTTTGTTTGGGGGGGGGTTCTTATTTTGGGGTTTGGGGGTTTTTTTTGGTTTAGGTTTTTTTTGGGCAGAGTGTGAGTAGATAAAAAACAGTATTACTAAACTAATTCTAGAAGCAATGTACAATGGCAAGCATAATTTGAACCACTTCTGCATTACTTATACACTCGAGAAAAACAGCTAGATGTCATTGAGTATGGCTCGGAGGAAACATCTGTTCCAACTGCCTTGGTCAGCAAGTAATAAGGAATAATACTGAAAATATCTGAATTCTGTTCTGCAGATCATTGGTATGCCCTCATGTTGAATATTATGCTCTGTTCTGATTACTCCACCTAAGCAAGGACTTAACAGAAATAGAAAGTGTCTGGAGACAGCTGATAAGCATGTTACAGCCGTGAGAAGGATTCCATAGTCTTAAAATGCTAGGACTATTTAGATTGGAAATAAATAAAACCAGCAGCCACAGTGAAAACATACATCATAAAATAAAATGGTATGAAGGATGTAAATTGAATAGTCCTATTTTGCTTGCATTTTCTGCCACTTTTCTTACCCTTCATCTGTCTGGTCTATTTAGATGTTGAGATATGAGAATTAGGGACTGTCTATTACTCTAAATTTGAACCATGGCTGCCACAGTGAGGCCCACAGATGGTCACTAGGCAATTCACAACAAACAAAAATAATCTTATTTTCCCTTTGTCCTCATAAAACAACAAGGAGACAATTCATTTAAGAGGCTATACATTTTAAATATTAAAAGGAAAACATTCTATATCGTCACCACAAGTGTGGCATTTTGGTGGTTCATGCACCCCTGGCAAGCATCCTCTGCTCACCCAGGAGGGCAACAGATCTGGAAGCAAGCTGCCCTCCCACATCTGTGTCACCCGACCCCACTGCAGCACAGCCTCCTGCCACCTTCAGACACTGCCCTGAAATGAACACAGGCTAGCAAGGAGGACAGTATGCTTGTCTTTGGAAAGGACCTTTTTTACTTGCCACCACAACACTACAGATACCGCAAGAGACTGCCAGTGCAGAAAGTGCAGCTGAAGTTCCCTTCATCCCTCTCTCCCTCCCTTGGCACACAACCCCTCCTTGGCAGCTCACGGTGACAAAAAAGAAGCATGAAGCTCCAAATGTTTCTAACTAATAGTCCAAACATTTTGTGCCATACATCATGTCTTTCTCCACACGGCTTTCTGGAGAATTCAATGCTGGAAATGATCAGAGATAAGAATCTAAAAGGCTGTGGTCCCAAATTACATGTTTCTAATTCACATTTCCATCAAAATAGCAGTTATTTTTAGGAGTGATGAAAAGACCTGCTTATTTAAGTGTAAAACTCATTGCTACAAGATAAAAACCCAGCCAAATAATTTAAAGGGATTTGAAAGGCTTAAATGCTGTGAAAGGTCAAAACCAATGCAGTTACATACGGCAGACAGACCCCATCTCTGTAAAAGTGAGATCATCAATGCACATTTCAGACATAGAGCTGACTGCTGACTACCACAATGAAGAATCTTCCCTGTCGTCACATTATTCCATATTTGCCCTGGGTTTCTCAGTCCTTTTCAGGGGCTTCTTGGGGAGGTGATCTCTGTCAGAGGTAGTCTACTGCACCAGCCTACTCAGCATTGTCATTTCTGTGTCCCAGATAAAGAACTGAAACTTCTTTCTTTCACCCTTTATCTTTGTATGTTTGAGAGACAGAGAAAGAAACAAATAAAAGAGAGGAAAAAATCACTATCTTTCACATTTTTACCTATTGAAACAGAACTATTATTACAAGTAAAACATATGAGATGAGAATCTTAATGGTGGCAGAGATCAAAAATAATCTTCCAGCTCTACTATTTATGATTCCACTTTTAGTTTCAGTAGATAGGAAATTTGTTCCAGCATCATAAGCTCACTTCCATTTGTTGCCTATTGCAAGCATTGGAACTTACTTTTAGTGTGGGTGTTGTAGATACAATCTGTGAATACCTGTTGGCACTAGTTTCCCCACAGCCACGGAAACACCTGCCTCCACGATAATTTATAATCTGTACCTATGGCCAAGGGCCACTTACAAGTTTATTGAAAAAGGTCTTGACAAATAATATAGGAAAGACTCTGTTCTTTCTCTTCCAGTTCCACATGACATAAGTTTGGCATTAACAAGTCACATTTTCATGTCCAACTTTATAGATTGTTAATAATATGTAAAGATATTTGATATTTAATATTGTGCATCAAATATTTCTAACTCTACTCATGTGAGTAATAAACTTTATTTATACAACCAGTCTGAGGAAGACAGTCAAGTTTTACCTTCTCTGTAAAATTATTCTATAGCATTATTAGGCAGGTCTCACCATTACTTACAGTATTCTTATTAACTCTGAAGTACAACACACATCTCACTCTTGAGCTCTTCAGACTAAATCCTGTAAGATGAAGGTATGCTGTCCATACATAAAAAGAAAAAGCTGATAATGCAGTAGGATGCCCTTGTTCTTCTCACATACAATTCAGTATAGTAAAATATAACATCCCTTTCACAGTTCCTGAGTTTAATGTATTACATGTCATTCTACCTAGAAAGGATTATGAAAATCCATTCAATCACTATTTCCTTCACAATGTTTTTTACTCTTTTACTCTAGTATATTCAGTTGTATCTTGGCCCAGTACTAGACCTAGGTGGCTTGGTTTTTTTTATAATTTGTATAATTATCATGTAAGAAATCAGGAAGTGGAATCTCCTAGGATGTTTATAAATATCACAAAGAGTCATTATTAAAAGTACCAAGAATGATCCTGTAGATGATATGTTACATTGGCTGGAAAGCACAGAGTTGCACAGAGTTCAGGTTGTAGTGGTTTCTCTCCACTAACTTGAATAGGAAAAAAAAGCACTCCATAAACTAGAGAGAAAAATGAACAACTCATTCCAATTCAAATTTGGATCCAAGCTGGAAGAACCTTGAGTTTAGTATTTAGCACTGTGTCCATTTCAACTCAGAACAAGCAGCAGGCAGTTTCTACAGCACATGCAGTTTTCTTGGAAATCAGCAGATGGTGTTTCCGAAAGCCCCTTTACAATTTTGCTTAATGAAATATACATACAGGTGGCTAGGTCATGATGAAATGTTAATATTAACTATGATGTCTGGATGTTCATTGCATCTGTAAAGTCTGTTCATTAACCAAGTTTCTTGCATTTTTTTAATTGCTGGCCTACCTATGAAATAGATGATTTATGTCAGAAGCTTCACTGTACACCTCTACAGATGACAGCAGAGGTACTCAGAGTCTGTCATTCTACATTCCTCGAATGATAAGAATGAACTGCATAGCTAGTTTGCAAGGTTTCCTCGGAATCTAAAAATACTGACTTAAGTTAGACTGAGAGGCAAAGTCCTGCACAATCCTGGAATGAGTAATCCGCTTGAAGAGGAAAAAGAACTGTGGGCATCAGAGGCTTGGGACGGGTTACAACTGGTGCTAGCACTGATCTCTTTAGGAGTAAAAGTATCAACAGCAGAGGTGCAGCTGCTTGCACAGCCCCGGTCTATCTTGATTTCAGGGACAGCAAGGAAAGTTACTCCATGCTTCCACTTGCTTGGTTTGTTCCTTCACCTGCACAGATACTTGTCCTTTTCCACTTCCCTTCTGCCCTATGTTTGGCAAGTAGTGGAGGGAAAGAAACACTAAAGAGGAGGAAGTCATTTGTCCCCTCTTTCAGCATGTGTCACCAGAACTTCTAGGATGTGACAGCAGAGATGGTATTCTGTTGAGGGGCAGCATGTTCCTTCCCTCTTTAGCAGAAGGATCCCTTTCCACCTCCAGCACAGCATGAGAGTGGATCCTCCCTCACCTGGGTTTATCATACAGGCAACCCCAGCACTGGTCACTGCATTTTCCCTGCAGCTACCTGGTGCACATTCTGTATTTGACAGCAGAGCTTCAAAATAGCCCAGGACCAAATATTTCATTCATAATTGCATTCCAATTAAAACATACAGGTATATTACCATTACCATAAATTTACAGTGACCTAGGACAAAACAAACTAAATTAGTTTCTCAGAATGACATAAGATGAGTAGGGGTTTTCCAACTGCTGTGTTCTGGTTTAACCCCAAATTAAACTGAAGTGTACAATGTCAGTCCATTTACATCCAATACCTTGTTCCTTAGCAGTGGACTCCTAAATGTATTCTTGCAAAATGCTTAACTGCCTAAGGCCTGGGAGAAATAAAACCTGTTTCTTTGGTTCCAAACTATTTCTAACGGGACAAGTAATCCCTTTAAATCAGGCAGCAGCTAATATACCCAGTCAGTGGTAACAATTATTTCCTAAAAGCAACTGATCTGTGTACATCAAATTATTCCCTTCCTTAGAGAAGATATCTGGGGAGACAAGCCATTCCAGGAACAAAATAAAGATGTCACCATAGTGTGAAAAGATCATCTGGTGAAGTTTATGGAGAAGGGAGTCAAAACATGTAGCTATTGACAATCTGGATTTAAAAGGAATGTTTCATGATTCTGAGGATGTCCTTCCACTGATGTCCTTAAAAAAAAATCTGGTTTCCTCATTTTTATCATCATGGGATCTCTGCAGCTGATTTCTATTTACTTACTTCACAAGGAATTCAGATTAATAAAAGTTTGCTAGTTTCTGTTTTCTCCACAAAAGAAGGAAAGCCACCAAAGCTTAGAAACTGACAGCAAAGAAGGTGAGCTTCAACGAGGGAATCCAGAGCAACCATGTGTAATCCTCAATGTGATATGAGTTAACTGGGCAGAAGCAGGACATCCAAGAGGGCAGTACATCTCGTAAACCTCAGATCATGGGTGGTGGGAACACTCCTTAAGGAACACAACAGAAATGCCTCTCTGGACAGCTGCATGCTAAACATCTGCCTTTCTGTATGGTCTTTCAGGGCATCAAGGCTCAGATGTGATCAGAGTGGTCTCAGCAGGGAGAATCCCTCGTGGCATGTCATTTGAAAAACACTGGAGACATTTAGCACATGCGACTGAAATCCCACCCGATTCCACTAGAGGGTTATGCCTAAAGGACAAGCCTAAGCAGTAGCAGTAACAGATGGGACAGTGTGCACTGCCTCAGTACTAGTCTTCATTGTCCCAATACAGGGGTACAGCCTCTACTTTACACTGCTAGCTTTTCTTGCAGGAGCAATTTATGAAGCCTAAAACCCCTAAATGTTGTCCTTTTCCCCTCCCTCTATCTTTAAGCCTTCAAAGCCCCCTCTACAAATCTTTCTCAGCCTGAATTTGCTGCCTGGGGAACAAGAAAACTTGTCTGATTTTAAGATACTAATACAAAAGAAGGTGCTAAATGATGTCTCTTCTCCTCTGACATGGAAAATAACTATTTTTTTTAAAGATAAAACACTTTTACAGCATTAAAAAAATAAAATAATAAATAAAATGAAATAAAATAAAAATCTAAGAAGCAATTACTGCAAAAGAGTTTGGCTGAAATAAAAGGCCATTCACAAAAGCCATGTAGCTGAGAATGTGATTGTTCCTGGTCTAATAATGGGCATCACCCCTACCTGTATATCTTGTCTGAACAGGAGTGCTCAAAAAAGATCAGATTTTAAGATAATCTTGATTGTGTATCTAAAAGGACATTGCTGTAATTGAATCACAAACATCCTATGACTTTAAGCAAAATATCAACTATTAATGAAAAAAAAAAGTGCAAATCGATCCCTACTATCTACCTTCTCTTCGCACATCCAGATCTACTTTTAGCTGTGATCATTCATCACTATGTCAAGTTCTTACTCTTTTCAACTTGGGGTTGGAACCTGTCCAGCATTTGTCCTCCCCTTTCCATGAAAAGAATATGATTTTACTTCTGAGAAGCTCTAAGTACATTTTGGAGTTTTTATCTCTTT
>JAAGNO010019511.1:0-35524 GCA_033439905.1 Ceryle rudis
TTTCCTTTTCGCCAGAAACATCATGATAACTATCAAGCATCCAAAAAGAAGAGGGGGGGGGGGGGGAAGCAGAGAGTGGGGTAATATAAATTCAGTACATCAGACTGACTTTTCTTGATTTACAATAGGTAATTATCATTCTTCACGCATGGCTGGTCTCCTGTTGTGAGACAGCAGAGCAGGTGGAGCACCGCTTGTCCAATATCCTTCCCCCCAACAACTGCCTCCACCCATAAACTCCCCCTGCACCTGCATGAGAGAGGCAGTGTAAGACCAGACAGAAGGACGAATGAGAAAGATAGATGGAGGTAACTGAATAGAGGCAGCTGGAAAAGCTGGGTTTGCCCACACTTGTGTGGACTTGAAGTCTTCTTTAGCATCCATTTTCTTACTTTACTTGCCATGGCAATGACTCTATCTTATAACTGTGGGGGTAAAAGAAAAAAAAAAAAGCAAGCAGGAAAATTAAAGGTCATAAAAGAAGCATGGAATGATAATTGGAATTATTCAGGTAATGGATTAAAACTATTACAAGTACCATGATCTAAATCTGAATGGTGGGGGAGGGGGAAGAGTAAACTAATAGAACTTGGAATTGATTTTCAAAGAATGCTAAAAATTATTACCAGTACAATTTACAAGTGCTGTAGATCACGCTCACTGCTGCCTTATTTGTAACAGAAATATCCAATTCCAAAATGAATTGGACTGTGCTAAAACTAACTCTTGCTGATGGTGGCAAGTTGTTAATTAAATGACACTTTTGTGCTGTTCATTTTGAAAGTCTCTGGAAAGATAACCTGAAGTTCTCAGCTTCTGAAATGAGTGGGGAGAGGTGAGCAAGCACAGAGTTTTAAAGACTCCAGGGGAAGAAAAATAGAAAAAAGTCCTTCGGGGATCTGCTCACTGCGATAGGATTTTATCACATAGCCTCATCATGGTAGGATTTTATCACACAGCCAACACCAAGCAGGGATTGGGTGCTTAGGAGGGAAATAAGTGGAGGTACTAGGAATGTTGTTCACAATCCAGAATTGCATGGTCTTTTCTCAGAGAAAGTTACATCAGCAGAAGAGCTATTTTGTGAATACTTCACAGAGCCTTCTGAGTGCTTTGACACTAAAGGCCTGGTTTTCAAGTGAACTGTGGGATGCAGTATTCTCCCTAAATTCCACAGGGGCTGTTTTGTATCATAAAATAGTTTGGATTGGAAGGGACCTTTAAAGGTCACCTAGTCCGCCCTCCTTGCAGTAAGCAGGGACACCTTCAACTACATCAGGTTGCTCAGAGCCCCATCCAAACTGACCTTCAGTGTTTTCAGGGACGGGACTACTACAACCCCTCTGGGCAACTTGGGCCAGTGTTTCATTCTATTGTAAAACATTTCTTCTCTCCAGTCTGTATCTCCCCTCTTTTAGTTTAAAACCATGAACCCTTGTCCTGTCACAACAGGCCTAGATAAAAAAAATCTGTCTGTTCTTATAGGCCCCTTTAAGTACTGAAAGACTGCAATAAGGTCTGTGCAGAGCCTTCTCTTCTCCAGGCTGAACAACAGACAAGAAACCAAACAAACAAACAAAAATACCACAAGTGAGAATATCCAACTTCTGTGTCTGGGAAAGAGTCAGTCTGGGACAGAATCAGAGACAGTCATACCTCAGAGTTTGTGTACAGGGCTCTGAATTGCAAAATTCAAAAGAAACAGATTCAAAAATTATCCAAGGTCCAGAACACATTCAAGAGGGATAGAATATTCTGGCTAGCATCCAGACAACATCAGAGATATTTGTTCCAAATATTTTCAGCTTCCTCAGAAAGATAATGGGTAAGAAAGTGTCTGCGGTATGATCAATTACATGAAGTTGTGCTATCCCAGACATCACCTACCAGTTGCATATCTAAGAGGGGAAAAATCCCTCTGCACTTCTCTGGCTTCAAGAAGTAACCAGCTAGACTGAGTTTGGCTCAGGCCATGTAGCTGTAGATGTCTGCAGAATCAAGACTGGACATGTCAAAGCATGTTGTCTTTATAATTAATTGATTTAAGTATTTTTAAGGTGCGATTCACCTGACCTTTTTTATTAAGCTGCTTCAGGATCAGATGAATCATGTCCTGAGCTCCACTGTCTGTGTTGACTAGCTCTCCACTTACTGACTCAATTTATTCTCCATTTGTTTTGACAAAGATTTAAACAGATGTATTCCAACCCTGGAAATGTAAGAAATTAGCTCTTTATACCTCCCATTTTATGCTCTTACCCTACGTGTTCATGAGCACTAGCTGTCACAGACAGGGTAGTTGGGCTGATGGACAGGCTGACCCACTGGTGCTGGTCTTAGAGACGTCTTTAAATGATGTTCCTTTGCCAAGTTCTCTATATATAGAAGCTACAAATGTGACATCATGCCAGTGGAGTGTAACTGGAGAAGAGGTAATGCCAGCTTTGTGCAGAAGCACAGGCAAGTATCCTGGTTTCTATTGCCACAGTTGCACTCTATCAATGCAAATAAAACCAAGAAGTGGGCTCACAAAAGCTTATCAGTGACATTTCCAACAATAGCTGTAGGTTTCCCACACAGTGATCACACTTTCACTAAGCTATCTCTGTTTCCTTTTCCCAGTGCCATGAGCATAGCAAGGCCACCTACCCTTAACTGTAATCAGGATAAATCCTCTGGGAGTTTGGTACCCACTGTCTTTAGAGAATCTGATCCAAAAGGTCCCAGCTGTTGTCAGTGGAGACGTGGGGTCTTCTACCACGTGGAAGAATCCTATGTGGGAATCCTCACTTCAGACCACCCTGCAGGTCTATTTTGATCTCCAAAGTAGGATTGGAAAGATCTTTGTTGATTTCTAATGGTCACAACTCCCCATCCTTCATATGTCTTCCTCCTTCCCAGGACACGAACACCCTGGCCCAACAGCCAACAAGAAAGATGAATCCAGGAGCTAGGCTCAGCTCAGGGTTAAGGATGTGGAGCTAGGAAGGAAGAAGGGGGCAGGTTCACTCATCAACAGGCCACACTATGATTATTCTGTGTCCAGGACCAGTTCAGCCTTTCTGATGAGACCCTCATGCACAGAAGTGTGGCGTGGGAGAAAGAAAGTCACCAGAAAAAGCACTTATTGTGAGTGGCAAGCAGCAGGGGAGGGATGCAAAGGGGTGAAAGGAATTATAGCATGAAAAATTGCTTTCTCTGACAGAAGTATAAAATTATTGGGTGAAGAGAAATTTGCAGATTTGATATTCCAGTTAAAGATGTGTCATTTGAAACACTCTCCCAAAGTGCTGCTCATGATATTAATTGATACTGTCTCCGACAGGACTGCTAAGTTTAAAATTGGTAGATGTATAGAAAACAAAGAATAACCTTTATCCAGGCAATTACATACCTGCAGAATGCTCTCGAAAAAGTTTAGTTTTTGTAAAAAGAATTAATAATGTCTTTGATTAAGTACTAAAGAGCAGGGCTTTGTTTTGCCCTTTTTTTTTTTTTTTTTTTTTTTAAACCAGAAAATAAGGGAACCAGGCTGCTGTAAATCTAATGTAATTCACTGTGCATGGTGTTTACAACATTTACCATTTCTAGTTCTGTTGGCTCTAGTGACTGAATAAGGTGCTGCACATAAGTAGCTTAGATGACAAAATTTCTCATTTGTTGTTTCCTGAGAAATCACAGGAAAACGAAACCTTTATTTTTCACACAGACACAGTCAACTCCAGGCTGGCCAGTAGGTCAGCCAAACATACACTCCACTTCTCAGTATACATACATTAATGTGGCCACAGGGAACTAAGTACCCACATGAACTTCAATGAACATGTCCTGAAAACTTCCCATCAGACAGGCAGTGTTGTTAATCCCCTGTACTGAGGTAGAAATACTTCAAAGGAAATAAGTCCCCTGTGCAAACACATCCAGAAGATAAATGAGACAAAAAAAATGACAGCACTCAGATCTCCAGAACACAAATCCAGTGCCTTAATAGCAGCATGTCCTGCTTTGGGTTATAAGGTACCTGTGAGTCACAAGAGGTGTCACTTGGATCATAGTGCAGACCAATGTCAGATCAATATGGTTAATAGCCTTATAAGCAATATGGAATAATCAAAGAACAGAATTATAGAATTGTTTAGGTTGGAAAGACCTTTAAGATTATCAAGACCAACCATTAGCCCAGCCCTGCCAGGTCACCACTAAACCAATAGAAGAAAGAGGTCAGAGATGGAAAGGGACTCTTGATCAGGGAGTGCACTGATTGGACAAGGAGTAATGGTTTTAAACTGAAAGAGGGGAGATTTAGGTTAGATATTAGGAAGAAATTTTTCACTGTGAGGGTCATAAGGCACCGAAAGAGGTTGTCCAGAGAAGCTGTGGATGACCGCTGCCTGGAAGTGCTCAGGTCCAGGCTGGATGGGGCTTTGAGCAACCTGGTCTAGTGGGAGGTGTCTCTGCCCACAGCAAGTGGTTTAGAACTAGATGATCTTTAAGGTCCCTTCCAACCCAAACCATTCTGTGCTTCTATGAATCGTAATGGTCAATGTGGACTGAAGACTGGTACAGAAATCAGTAAGGAAGTCATGTATAAGGGAGGAAACAACAAAATAAGTTTAACTTCTCAGGGACTAAAGCCTGCTAATGGGGAAGGCATGTGAGAAAAAAACAGTCCCTGGTGCTCTGCACAAGCATTACAAGTGAGATGTTGAGCTCATGTGAAAAAAGACCTGTGGTGACAGGCCCAGATAGAGTGTCTCTGCAGAGCATCAGCAGAACCTCTCTTTGGAGGAGGCAAAGACAGCACTCCTGGGAAGACTGCAGAGTTGGGAGTCAGGACTGATCCTAAATGCAGGACAAGCCAGGTAGCAGTCTATTATTTTTTCCCCAGCGACACAGGTTTGTAAAGGTCAGTACTATTGCACTAGATGTTTAGTAAAGCATAATAGACCTTGCATTGTGAGCAACCTCAAAATGCTGATAAGAAACTCAAAAGCAGTGTAATAACTTCTGATGAAAAAGGAAGGTGATAACAACTGACCTGAATGATGATATCTGAAGTGCTGAGAAGCCACACAGCAAAAACTGAAGGCATCAATTAAAGGGCCATGTACTTTGGGAGAGAAAGAGAAAAATTAGCAATGATATGGGGTGCAGTGCTAGGTAGAGATGACCTACTTATAACACCTAAGAGAAAATGTACAGGGAACATTTCTTTGTATTCTTTTTGAATAACAATAATGTGGGAAAACTAATATTGCCTTTGGGTGTCAAAGCCTTTTGCAGCCATCCAGAAATCAAGACCACTGTAAGGCATATCTACTGGTAGAAACACATTGAATGCTTAGGCAGAATGACTTCCACCCTGAGATTCTGAAAGACAGGACAAATTATGGCATTACCTTTTGGGGTCAGCTTTCCAGACACCTTCAAATGTGAGAGAAAATGCAGAAATGTGTGGGAGTGTGGATCTCACGTGGATTACACTGCTCTGGTGTTGCAAAGCTGCCTTGTGCATTCTTCTGCCTTTACCATAGAGCAGAAAAAACTTCCCAAAGCATTTGATTTGGAAGGGGTGACAAAATTAGCAGTTGGAGATATTGGTAAAGCACATGATAAAAAGACTAAATAGCTAAATTATTAACGACAAGTCATGTGACATTGTGGACAAAAAAGGCTAATGGTCTCCTGGAATGAATTAGGAATAGTATGGCCAACAGGTCAAGGGAGGTTCTTCTCCCCCTCTGCCCTGGTGAGGCCACATCTGGAGTACTGTGTCCAGTTCTGGGCTCCCCAGTTCAAGACAGACAAGGAACTACAGGAGAGAGTCCATCAGAAGCTACAAAGGTGCTGAGGGAACTGGAGCATCTCTGTGCAAGGGAAGGCTGAGAATGTTGGGTCTGATTAATTGGAGAAGAGAAGGTTGAGAGGGGATCTGATCAATGCTGATCAATAGCTAAAGGATGGGTGTCAAGACGATGGGGGCCAGACTGTTGCCATTGGTGCCCAGCAACAGGACAAGGGGCAATGGGCACAAACTAGAACACAGGAAGTTCCATCTGAACAGGAGGAGAAACTTCTTTCCTTTGAGGGTGATGGACCATGGACCAGGTTGTCCAGAGAGGCTGCGCAATCTCTGTCTCTGGAGAGATTCCAAACCCACCTGGAAGTAATCCTTGGCAACCTGCTCTGTGTGACCTTACTTTAGCAGAAAGATTGCACTAGATGACTTCCAGAGATCTCTTCCAGCCCCTACCATTCTGTGATTATGTGATTACATTTTTTTTTTTTTTCATCATCAGGCAAAGGGCAAAGAGGAATGCAGAAAAGTAGAAAGAGGGAATGGACAGAAAAATTGGAAATTGAATGTTGATGGGTGTTTCTAAAGGCTTCTCCAGATACTGCTAAAAGAAGGAAAAATTGAAAATTACAAACAATGGAATTTTTTTGTTGGTGTTTGAGGAAAAAAGTAATCTTTATCTAAAAGAAAATATTGCAAATTGCTCTACTTAGGACCCTGGAAGCACATCTGAACTTAATACCAAAGAAGCCTCTGTAGAAAGCAAATGAGGCACCAAAAGACTTTATAATTGCCCCATTAGCCTTCTTTCATCTTTCACATCTATGACACAATCAACACAGGCACCCTGAGAGTCTGAGAGAAAGAGGTTTTTACTCGCTTGCAGGATGATGCTCCATCAACTAGCTATAGTTCAAGCTACCCAATTTGCACTGCGCTCTCTCAGCCCTGCTAATTTCTGTCTCAGTGGGACAGACGGCAGCCTCAAAGATATTTATCATTTCTTTCCTCCCATCCACAAAGATACAGAGACGAAGGGCATAGAGCCACTGCCAAGGAGTTGCACGGTTGTCATTTAAACTGTAATTCACCCGGAGCCAATGGAGGAGATTCAGCCTTGTTGGTCCTGGAGTCAGAGGATTAATGGGGCTGGAGTGGAGCAGAAGCTTTTTACATGCAATTCAGGAAATGTCTAGACTTTGTGAGGAACCTGTTAAATTAGAGTGGCAGGATGTTGGGAACAGGGAAGCTCTTCTTGCTCTTGGCAAGAGGATTTGTTGGTGGACGGCGGAGAAGCAGTAGGATTGATTGCTGGGGGGTGTCTGGGCTTGCTATATGGAGAGTGATGGAGTAGTTGGCAAGGTGAAGCATTATCTGACTCAGTATTCTTGTCTCCAAATAAAGGTGGGGCATGACTAGAAGGGAAATCATTTGGGGGCATCTCATATGAAATTGTAGTCCTATGGAAAAACTGTTGTTGACATCAGCAACAGCTGAGGGGGGGAAGAACTGATAAGGTTGATCAATCAGAGAAATAACTTTAGAATCTCCTTTCAGCAGGCATCCATCCTGCTTTGTCTTGACTTCTGTTCAAGCTTTCCCCAGCTGAGGCTTTCTAACAAGTACAAGAAAAGCAAGTCACCAAAAGCCAGCCAGACCAAGGTACCAGAAAGTCTGGTTGTCCTGTGTGATCTGGTGGTGGTCTCTACAACTCTGTTTAAGACAGCATGTGTAGTAACTTTCCACTTGGCCAAGAATTTCCACTGTTTCAACCTGTGCTTGTTACTTGAAATCTCCTGCTGTCTCCTCTGGTCCCTGCTTAATTCCCAGACTTGTGTTATTATCTTGGTTCCTGCACTAGCTCTAAATCTTCAGTTTATCAGAATCATTTCTGTCAGACAATTACAGTTGTTGTCCCAAGACAGGGTAATGGGTCTTGTGAGCAGGAGAGAAGAATCAGAAGTTACATACTGGCCTTAGAAAGGCTCTGGTCAGTGTTTCATATGATGTTTTCCCAAGCAAGATAAGGAAGCACAATGAAGATGAATGTGAAAAAGTGGGTACTTGCAGACTGAAGGAGGCTCAGGGGAGACCTTCTTGTTCTTGACAACACCCTGACAAGAGGTTGGAGCCAGGTGGGGGTCAGTTTCTTCTCACAAGTAACAAGTGATAGTATAAGAGAAAATGGCCTCAAGCTGCACCAGGGGAGGTTTATCCTGGATATTAGGAAAAATTTCTTCCCTGAAAGGCTTGTCAAGCCCTGGAGCGGGCTGCCCAGGGAAGTGGTTGAATCACCATCCCTAGATGTGTTCAAAAGTTATGTAGATATGGTGTTGAGGGACATGGTTTAGTGGACTTGTTAGAGTTAGCTTAATGATTGGACTTGATTTTAAAGGTCCAATCTAAATGATCCTATGATTCTATGTCAAAAATAATTTAATCTGGACACACTTCTGAGCCCTCTGAAGGTAGTTCTCCATCTGTGGCTCATAGGACATCACACAGGGAAGCCCCTAAATAAATGTTTTCAGAATCAAGGAGGTGAGAGAGATCCTGAGGAAGCATTCAGAACATCTGCTTTTCAGGTTTGGTCCTGCACAGAAAAGAATGAGGAGTAAGATTAAGCCAAAGAAAGACTATATTAAAAAAAAAAAAAAAAAAGTCTTGTAGTCCTATTTTCTCAAACATGCTTAACAAGCACTCATTGTCCCCCAGAGCAACAGACTCAAAACTGCAAGTAAAGAGGGCAGTTAGAAACTTCCCAGGAAAAAAGTGACATTCCTCTGATACAAGCCAAACATTTTTGGGATGAACCAGAGGTGACCCTGTAGTTGCCATATCTCCTTTCTGTGGGGGGTGGATAATGAAGTGAGAGAGAAGAAGATGGGAGTGGGGGTTTCTGTGGAGATTAATAAGTGAAAGATGCTGTTACACTCATATTGGCTGCTTTGCACAATTAATGCTCTGTCTGGGGATGGGAGCCCAAGACATCCCAAGAAATTCAAGCTGGCAGTCACAGGGAGGGGAACATTCCAGGGCCTGACAGATCCACATAGTCTGATCTACCAAACAAACCCAGTCGTTTCCTAAATCTTTTATAGAAGACATCAGGGAATGGGCCTCTTTCTTCACCACCTGCTCCAATTCTGTCACTGCTCTTTTAATTTTCTTTATCCATAACATTAATAATCCTAAAGGTATTTTTAGTGGGTTCCCTAGGAGATATATCTCTTCCACTCTGCGTGTTTCCTTGAATACGAATAGTTAAATATCCTGATATTGTGATTATCTGCTAAAAATGATTTACCTTTTTTTTATATAGATTCCCACTAAAAATATCCAATAAAATTTGTTCTCTAAATTACCTCCATCCTGTGAAAGTGTCTGTGACACTTTTTAAAATGTCATTTGTTGCTGCTACATTTTCAAATTAGCTGCAAGTTTAATGAGAATTATTGCTCCAGACAATCCCATATGAGATTTCCCAAACTTTTGTCTGTTGATATTTGCCAGCTATGATCATGTTTCATAAATCAGAATGCAGAACTATTCAATAGTTTAAACTGTGAAAGCTCATTTGCTTGTTTGTTTACCAAAAAACAAAGTAAAGCCTCTTTTTGCTGAATAGACATTTCTTCAGCGAAGTATTCAAACCTCTGCTGTTCTTCTCAGTTTTCTTACCATGACTAACTTGAAAAACTGTGCATTAGGTGCATATTTTGTCATATTGTTGCTTCTTTTTTTTTTTTTTTTTTTTCCAGGCCACATAACATCCATGTTCTTGAAACCTACTGATCATTAACACAGCACTCACAACTGAGCACATTCATCTGACTTCGGTGTATTGAGCATCTCTGAGCCCATGACAGCACTGCAGCACTTTACGCGTGACCACACAGTTTCTTAATCATCTTGTGCATGACACTATCTCAAGGCTTTTATGATGATCAGAATAAATCCATCAGGACATCCTCTCACAGCCCTTTGCAATGGATTCTCATTGATTATCAAGATCATAGAATCATTAAAGTTGGAAACAACCTTCAAGATCATCAAGTCCAACCATCTACTAAATATTATCAGGACCACTAAACCATGTCCTGAAGTGCCACATATAGGCACTTCTTTTTTCCCCTCCAGAGGAGATACTCCACATTGCCTTATTTTCTCTATTGCACCACTGCACCCAATTTTCCTTCTATGGAAATCACACCTTCCTGGGCAGCCTGTCCCAAGCTCATTTGATACCTTTTTAAAGCTATACCTTGGTACTGAAGGCACATGTTTCTATGCCAGAATAACTATAATTAGTAATTCCAGGAGCAAACTGGAATCTAGAAATATTCTTGCAGTATACTCTGCAACACATTGCTATTATATTAATTTATTGCAATCAGACTGCAGTAGCATCCAGACACTGTATCAACATATTTCTAAAGGACAAACCCTTCCCCAAAGACCTTAATACTGTATGAGTTTTATCATATTGCTGAACATCAATTATGCTCCAGCTGCTTTCTCCACAAAAGTTAACAATTATGTTCTTTCCAGACAGGGTCTCAGGCAACTTTCTCATAACTAAAATAAAAAGTCTTCAGCAGACTGATCTGATTCCAGATTACCATAGGACTGGGGATGCACTGACCTTGCACTTTCAGGATTTGGCATAAAGAGGAGTGTAAAATAGCACCAAAAACTTGTTCTCTTTGCTCTTCTCCCAACTCCCTGCAGGAATGCTTTCTCCACCTGATATTTCCCAGGCAGGCAAAGACTTTCAGGAGAAGAAAGAGAGGACAGGTAGAGCAGAGAAGATAAGACAGCAGTGATATAAAATGAAGCTACAAGGTGCCCCCAGCCCTGCATAATCAATGTCCTAAATCAGCCAAAATGTTCTGTCTGGCTTCAGAAAAAGCAGCACTTTCAGGAGGTACATTGTTTGCCTGCTGCTTGGCCAGAGAGAAACTTGACAGTTCAGAGCAGTAGCTCAAATTAACAAGTGTCTGTGTCCTCACTCTGCAGGAGAGGCAACAAGCAGGCAGTGAATTTATGTGGTAGTGAAAATCACCTTATTATTTTCAGCAGTAAATTAAACTCTGCAGACTGAGCACTTGCACACCTTGGCTCACAAGCATCAATGCACGCTTCTGTGTAAAGGGGCATGCGAGTGCTGAAATGTTTGCATAAGAACACAGATATGTCCCAAGAAGTATGTTCACAATGTCATGCACAGGTAAGGATAAGTCCCTGGATGAAGATGCAAATCAGTAATGCAAAATCTTGGACAACTGCTTCGCAGCTACATGGCTGCAGGGAAATATCTTTTTCTAGTAGTAATAACTGAGTCAACGACTTCTTCAAAACATGGGATTCATTCAAACATGGGGGAGCTTAGAATCGTAGAATAGTAGAATCATAGAATGGTTTGGGATAGAAGGGAATTTTAAAGGTCATCTAGTCCAGCCTCCTTGCACTGAGCATGGACATCTTTGACTAGAGCAGGTTGTTCAGAGCCCTGGCCACCTTCACCTGGAATGATTCCAGGGATGGGGCTTTGACCATCTCTCTGGGCAACCTGGGCCTCAGTGTGAAAAAATTCTTCTTTATCTTTAGTCTAAAGCTCTTTTAGTTTAAAACCATCACCCCTTGTGCTGTCACAACAGGCCCTGCTAAAAAGATTTTCCCCATCTTGCATATAGGCCCCTTGAAGTCCTTAAAGGCCTCAATAAGGTCTCCCCAGAGCCTTCAATTCTCCAGGCTGAACACCCCCAACTCTCTGAGCGTGGCCTCACAGTAGGGATGTTCCAGCCCTCAGATCATTTCTGTGGCCTCCTCAGAACCCGTTCCAATGGATCTGCGTCTTTCTGGTGCTGAGGACACCAGAGCTGGATGCAGTGCTCCATGAGATGTCTCACTAGAGTGGAGTAGAGGGGCAGAATCATCTCTCTCAAGAAGCTGCTTTCAAGAAAGTTGTTATTTATTTATTCTAATAACTGCTAAGACTCATTCCTTCAGAATTCTAATAATTACAGACTAGTTAGGCTAGAAACAAGCTGATGCTCATCTGTGGACAGTACCATCTGAGATAATTCCTTCAACCGACATAATTAAAAGAACTGCTTTTTCTTTTTTTTCTTTTTTTTTTTTTTAAGAAACATAAGGCTCAGATCTGTGGTTTTTTCAGCATGTTTCCACCTGTCAACTGGGTTGCAGTAACTCTCGGTCCGTATGCTTTCCTTGTTTATTGCGGCTCAAGCTAAATCAAAAATCCCGGTGGTACTGGGCTAAGAGCACACTCAAAACCAGTTACTGCAGCTAAGCTCATAGGCTCACAGCTCTTCTGGGACTCAGGACCAGGCCTACAGAGGGATCTCTGCTATCTCTGTGGTTACAGACTCATATAGAGTTTCAGATGTTGAAATGAAAACTCAGTGACTCAGTAAAGGAATCGGTGGTTCCTAAATGGGCAGCGTCATTATCTTCACCAGCACTCAATTCAGTTAACAACACCAAAACAGCTAAAATGAGTTGGTAGCTGCAGAAGGGCATATTAGCATCCATGTGCCAGCTTTAACTGCATTTCCTGTTGTTGTTTTGCACCAAAATAGCTTGCCCACATATGGTAGAGATCATCCCAATGATTTATCTATCTCATTGCCTTCCCAGTTCCACAGCTGATGAAGATGTGGGGAGGAAGTTCATGTAAGCATCAGAAAGAGGCAAATTGGGTTTTCATGGCCCCATGCTACTTTATCCAATTACACTTTCCCATGCGAGGGCATCCCACTGGGGTCTCACCCTTGGATTCACTCTTCTTAATGACATTCAATCATTTTGTGCTGAAGACAGTCATTTTCATAGCCGCTTGCATAATAAATTCAGAGTTACATGCTCACTGGTTCTCTAATTATACCCCATTCCTGCAAAACAAAATGATTAAACCAAGTTTGAACTGAAAAAAAAATTGCGAGTCAGCAGTTTTAGTTTACTGGCAAAGTTTGAGCATATGTGGGTTTGTTTGATATTTTCTTTTGCAAATTGGAAGCTCACTATGTTTAAAGGTTAAAACACAGAAAACTATTGGGCCGGTGGGTAATTGTCCATTAATTTTGTGGGATATTTTGTATTCCACTCTGGCCTAAAAGGATCTCAGTGACCTTGGGAAAGTTAATCTGCATCAAGTCAGAAGTTTGTGATACATTGCTATGCAGAGGCAGGAGGACCCATTTGAAAACTAAATAAGTTTTGGACCTGGAGACAGCAGTGCTTCTGCAGAAAAAAAAAAAAATAAAAATTCATTCAGTAGATGTCTGGTAGATAATGGACCATGAACCATTCATCCATGCTTAGGTTAGTCCAGTCACACACCTCAACTTGATCTAAAACCTGTAAATTTTTACATTCCTGAGATTACTAGAGACATAAATCTGTGAGGCTCTGGAAGAGGTGGTGAAGACCATCAGACCTATGACCACAGTGATTAGGGTTCCTACAATTTTAGGTAACCTGTTCTGAGAATTGCAACTGACTGTTGGCTCAAAGGTTTTCAGAGCATTTTTGGTCGTCACACCTTATTGAAATTACCCTTACTCATTCTGTAGTGGGTGATACAGGTTGAGAGTGTAATTCTGAGTGTAAAGGCACTGGAATCAGTGATTCCAGGTGCTAGTTGTTCCAACTAATTGCAAGACATAAACTAAATATGGTTCAGAGCCTAAATCCAGTTGAACATGGGAAAAAAAAAATCCAAAGAACAGGCACAAGCAATAAAGTTTCATTAGGAAGGGTCTGCCAACCTTCCTAATACATGTCCCAGTGTCATACCACCCTTCTGTAAGTGGTCCCAAAGCTCTCTGACACTTCTGGCTACAGGAGCTTCAAGATCTAGGACAACATGGTCATATCCAGAACAAGTGCATCAGGAGTGCATATACTCCCATGGCCATGCTATGGTCATGCAGCCAGCCCTCACCTCTGCCATGCAAGGGAACCTTTTCAGCTAATTTTTTGTGTACACAAGCAAGAAACCAGGAACAAAGAAGATGGATGCTTAAATTACAGGTCTTCCCCTGCATAGACAAGTGATAGTCCCTTCCAACATGAAGTTTTTGGTTAAAAACAGCTGTGCAATCAAAATTAGAGGATTTTCTAGACAGAAGCTACACATCCTGACAGGGTTTCTACTGCAGCTCAGGAAGACATTTACAAGATGTGTTTAAATAAATGCACTTGGGTTCAGCCAGGAGTCTGTCTGTAGTATCAGGGAGCTCAGTGTGGGTTTAATCACCTAAAATAAATTAAGATTTCCCAGCAAGTGTCACTGCATCTATTGCAGTTTCTGTACCTGAGCAGGTCACTTTGTTACGCTCCGCTGCAGAGGTAGCAGAGCAGACTTGTTGTGAGGTGGGGTTCATCTCACCACATGTACAGGATAGGTTTTTTCTGAACAAAATAAAGACAAAGATGAGATGACTAATGTCCTAAGAACCCCTGTCTCTACTGACTCACTCTTCCTTGACCATAAAGGAAGCCAGCAGTGACGGCCTCTGATATTGGCACCAGTATAGACATCCATGCTTAGTCATGCAAATCCTTCCTTACGCAGGGCCAACGCACTTAACCTTTCTTCTTTTCATACCCACACAGAATATATCTGCCCTTACACATCCGTTCTTTTTTTCTCAACCTTTGCAAAGATATTGCTTGTTATTATGGTAGACATTAACAGGGCAAGAAGTCCATCTCCCACTCCTGCTATCAGGATATTTCATAACTTAGTAGGGTCCCCATGAGTTGAGATAGTGCTCTTTAAACTTGTGATGTGTGGCAGCTAAAACCACATACTGTCTGCAAGAGCTTGGTTTGTGCAACTGCATTCATGTCCATCCTGTATGGACTCAGTGAGTATAGACCAAGATAAATAAGCCTGATACAATCCACAGAAACAGGTAAACCAAGTAGATGTTTGTCTTCTGGGAGGGCAGTGGGTATGTCTGCTGTGGCTACGTTACCTTGGGATGAAGTTGCTAGTGGTTGCAATGGCAAAATGGTTTTTGTGTCCCCTCCATGTCTCGCTAAGTGTCATACTTCCAGCTTCTTAATTTTTAAGGCCCTACTGGAAATCTCCTTAGTCCTTGTGGGTACGTCAATGAACAAAGTTAATGAACAAATGAACAAAGTTAATGGTGATCATAACTGCATGGATGGAGGATCTATGCCATCATGGTTTGTTTCCTACTGCTGGCTTCTGTCACCACCCATCCCTCATCTTTGTTGCCTTTCAACATTGTAAATTCTTCACAGCACAGAACTTGCTCTCTAATCTGTCTGTTAAATGTCTAGTCTACAAATTAGTCCCAGCCATCCTCATTAACAGTAGCTTGTACTTATTCCTTCATAAACTGATGGATGAAAAGCTCTTTAAAAGTGAAAAAAAATATTATTTCCCCCAAGAGAAGAGTTTGCAATGTCATTGCTCTAAGCAAGCCAGCAGACTTTCCCATCTAACTGAAATCCACTACAGTACAACACTGTCGCCAGAAGCATATCTTGTTTTCCTCTCTCTTTTTTTTCAATTTTACTTTATCTTCTGATGGATTTGCTTATGAAATTAAAGGAGATTATGATTTTAACTCCTTGGTTTTAGAGCCATGAGCAACAAAAGCTACTAGCACTGCCATCTGCAAATTGCAAGAGACATAAAACAGTGTAAAAGAAAGGAAAATTAAGCGTTTTCCACTTAGCAGTATATTTCAACAGAAGATTAATTAGATGTCTGACACTTGATGCCTATTGCTTGCAAATTCCAGACCTGAAACTGCGTATCTAGCTGAAAAGCATCATCTAATCAAAGAGGGAATAATCTAAGAAGAAACCATTCACCTATGTCTTCCTGACAGATTATTCATGCACATGCACACTAGAAGTGTTGTAAGAACAGAGGTCCACCAACCTGATACATATCTGTGTCCATAACAGTCTCCTCAGACAAACTGTGATTCACTGACTTTTATTGCAGTCGAGATAAAGAAGTGATGATGCCATTGCATAAAGACTTGAGACAACTCCCATCCCTTGAGTACAGCTCTGCTAACTCATATTCCAGAAAGAGCCATTTGAGTGAGAATAGAAGAGAAAGTCTAAAAGAGGAGAGCAAGTGAAAGGGAGATTGTTTGGGTCACAGCATGCCTGATTCCTAAGATGTGATGGATAAGGTGAGAAGTTGACATAGTTGTCCAGGAAATTCCTCTTGCCCACCTTCCCGTATATGTGAGACATACAGAAGGGTGAACCAGCAGTAGAGCCCTGAGTACACTGCAGACAAAAAGTACTTTTTAAAAAAATCTAGACTTCTTTGAACTATATTAAATCTTTGCTTCACTGTTTGTAAACCTCTCCAAGCCAACCTGAACAATTATTGTTATTATTAACAGAGCGCAAAGTGAGAAAAGAGAGGGGGTTTTTATTTAAATACGCAATTCTTCCTGCAGCTGGCTGTGCTGCAGAGGCCTGGCAGCAGTTCACATTAGAGGCATTACTGATTCCTCAGAGCTTTTCACAGGAGAAGCGTACTTTGACATTCTCATCAACTATCCTCTCCCCTAATTATTGTCCAAAGATTGGATGATGTCCTCTCATAGCAATAAGTGCATTTTTAGCAGCTATCTATGCAGTTCTATTTTTGTGTTAGGACTTCTCTGTGGTATTTCTGTTTCCTTCTGCCTATTGAACAATTTTTATGGTTTCAATGAGACTTTCCTCTTCTTTCCTACCTAGTAGAGAAAAGTCAGCTGTGACTGTATAAATCTGTAAGAATTCAGCATGAAAAACTTATATAATGGACATTAAAACAAAAATACTCATTCTGATCAAAAAACAGTTTCAGCCCACGTCCTGATTAAGAGTGGTTACTGGGGAGGACAAAACCAAGGTAGCAGACACTGATACTACCCAGTATGTTAATAACCCTCAATGGATCTTTTTTCCAGTAATTTTTCCCTAGAAAAATCACTGTCCTGTGGCAAAGAGTGCTACAGCTCAGCCACACACTGACTGTGAAGAACCTGTTCCATTCTCTGTCACTACCTCCACACTCCATATGCATCATGATTTTAGCTTGACAAACCCCCTCCTCAAAGTGTCTCTTTTCATAGTATCATATAATTGTTGTAGTTGGAAGAGACTTTAAGATCATTGAGTCCAACTATTAACCCAGCACTGCCAGGTCACCACTAAACCATTTCCTCAGCACCCTATCTACATGTCTTTTAAACCCTCACAGGGATGGGGACTCCACCACTGCCCTGGGCAGGCTGGGACAGGCCTTAACAACCTTTTTGGGGAAGAAATTGTTCCTGATGTCCAACCTAAACCTCCCTTGGTACAACTTTAAGCTGTTTCCTCTTGTCCTATCACTTATTACCTGGGAGAAGAGATCAACCCCATCTGCCTGCCAGCCTCCGTCAGGGAGTTGTTGAGATCAAGATCTCCCCAGAGCATCCTTTTCTGCAGGCTGAACAACCCCAGGTGCCTCAGCCACTCCTCACAAGACTCATGCTTCATCAGCTTCGTTTGGACATGCTCCAGCACCTCAAGACTGAAATATGTACATCTATTGAATCCTTTTTCTGTTCTGCTACAGCTGTTCCTTACCATCCTTCTGTCACCTTCTCTGAGCCTTTTCCAGGTCCACTAGAGCCTTTTGAGAAGGGAGGACAAGAACCACATAGAGTATTCCAGATGCGGGTCCAAAATGCATCTTCTCACTGGCATTATGATCATTTCTGTTTGGCTTTCTATTCCCTCCTTAATAATCCTTAATGTTCAATTTCCTTTTTTGATTGCTATAGAGCAATGAGCTCATAATTTCATTCAACTGTCTATTAGAAGGCCCAAATGTCATTCCTCCGTAGCAATAATCAGCTTAGAGCCCATCACAGAGTTAGAACTGTTGTTCTCCTTGTACACAACATTCGTATTTAATGCCCCTGAATTTCACCTGATGTTTTATTGCCCAGCCATCCAGTACAGTGAGGTAATGGCAAAACTCTTCACAGATGGTGTCAGGAAGCTGCAAGTGTGAGGATGATCCACAAAAGAAGGTGAGCTGAAACACAAGGGCAACAGCAAGGCAAGGAGAGACCTCACCACCAGTAGTAGTAAAATTCACTCCCCCATCACTGCTTCCTTAGGAAGAGAGCTGGAGTTAGATCATTTCTGGTCCAAACACACCACTCCCTTCTTTTTTTTGATTGTGCAGCCTTATTTAAAGGTGTGTGTTTGAATTTTGCAGTCTAATTGAACAGTTAACAGCCTGGTCACCTGACAGTGATGCCTCAGCATCGTGATTTGGCAGTTCATTTCAAAGGGAAGTGTCTGAGGTACCAGATAATCTCGTATGTTTTTACTGAAGTCCTTTCTCCCAAGTATCAAGCAATAGAATAAGAGTTGTGCCAGGTATGGTTTAGGTTGGACATTAGGAAAAATGTCTTCACCAAAAGGGTTGTCAAGCAGGATGCTCAGGGAAGTAGTGAAGTCACAACTACCCGTGAAGGGGTTTAAAAACCATGTAGAGATGGTGCTGGCAGACATGGTTTAATGGTGGACTTGGCTATGCTGGCATAATGGTTGGACTCGAAGATCTTAAAGGTCTTTTCCAACCTAAACAATTCTATGACTCCATGATTCTGAAGCATCTTAGTAGCTGTGTTTGCTACCTATGTCGGAGAGTGTTACAGAGAAAACCTGAACGAGCCCAACACATTGTCCCAGACAATTATAAAATCCTGACATGTAGCCAGATTCAGGTACCTAAAAATCTAGTCCCTACAAATCTAGCCCCTTGAGACAGGTGATATTAGGGCTTTTTCAGTCTGGACCCCAGGAATCTTTGAAGGAGATGTGCATCATGTCTTCTGGTTGATGATGTCACCAGAAGTTTACACAAAGGCTCCCCATGGTGATAGACCTCTCTGAAAACCTGGTAGGTGAGATAACTGCGGATGCCAAAAACAAGATACACCCAAGCTTTGCCTCATGATTAGTAGCTGGGACAGCAAACCCCAGATCCCCAGGACCTCATCCAGTGAGATCTTTGTGGTTAGGAGAGTAAATGCCACAGTTCGGGGGCATGTTTGCACATTAGTGTCAGCACAGCTATTCAAGTGATGCTCTAGGAAGCCACACAGGCTGCATGACACTGGGGAGACAGCTGAGTCCTGTCCAGGTGCTGCCACTCTTTTTAATGCCTGGGACCCTCTTTCCAGATGACAGCCAGCAGATGCTGATAAGGCAGCATGAGTTGAACTGAAGAATCTTTGGTTCTGACTTGACAATAGCTTCTTCTCAGATGTTCTGAGTTGATGTCAAAAATTCAGAACAGAGCTCTGACTGCATAAATGGGAAGAGGCAGCCAAAGGGTGTTGTGTTTACTATGCTTGCCCCATATGAAGGCAAATTACTAGAGATATGCATCAGTACACTCTTCCAGTCTTCCTGTTGATTGCTTTACTAAGTAGAGGTGTTAACAGGACCCAGCTCTACTTTTGTGGAGGGACTACAGAGCAGCTCTCCACACAGCAGGGCAGTGAAAAGCTTTGGTTCACAGAGTATGAGGTGCACACACCCTGAAAGAGCAATGGTCAGAGCATCCTCTGTGGGGAAAATGTGCCCATGAGATCTGCTTCTATGAAAGACCATATTATCTTCATATTGTTCCCCCTTTAGTAATAATACAAGATGAACCCCGGGGGAAGCAGAATAACATTGTCCCAGCAACATTTAAAGGGATTTGTTAGAACAGGTGGGAAAATTATTCTTGTTATGAGGAAGGGCGTACAGAGATGGGCATTTGAAAATGTGCTGAAAGCTGGGTTATTGCAATGCTGTTACTAATGACTATAATACATCATTTCAACTTGTTGATTTTTCTTTCTTTAATTTCTAGATTATACGGCTGTTGCCTATCCTCCACCCATTCTGGGACTAAACAGAGACATCATGTGCCTGAGCTGCAGAAAAAAAAGTTACTTTCAGCAGTGATTAACTTGTGGTTTGGGGTTGGTTTGTTTTTCTTTTTCGTCTCCTTACTTTTTCAGAAAAGACAATCTTTCAATTTTACCTTTTGATTTTACCTTTTCAATTTTATCTTTCAATTTTCTTTTGCAGTTTTACCTTTGTGACATCTCAATGATTTGTGAAAGTATTATTTCTATTCTAGAAATGGGAGAAATGGTGGCAAAGAGTAGTTGAAATCTCTTGCATAAAATTACAAGGGAAGTCTCTGAGAGGGCTCAGAGGAGAAACTGCTTCTCTGGAGTCACAACTCTGAGTGCTCAACACGACCCAAAACGATGAGCTCAGACTAGATTCCATCAAAGGGGATTTTTCTCACACCTTACTGAGATCCTTGGCATAAGACGTTTCTGGCACCGCTATGGAAAATTTGGCTTTCCTTGCCCTCCTCCCAGCTTCTTGGAGAAGTCCTGCAATGCACTGCCAACCCCAGCTACAAAAACTATGTGCAACTCTGTGAGACGCCTATGTCAAGAGAACATGGGAAAATACCCCAGCAGACCCCAGTAAGAGTCCATGGGTCTTTGCAATACTGCTCAAGGGCCCTCTGTAAAAAAATACATGAGACCTGGATCTATCTGTCACTCTTTCCTTCTCTGCTTTTGAAGCCAACAACCCCTTTTGTCACTTTGACAAAGGCTTTCACGTTTTTTGTCAGGGAGCAGCTCTGTTTTGAAAGGGCTGTGAATCACATCCATCAATCTTCCAGAGAAAAATAATCAACAGATGGCCATTCACGTGGTATCAATCAGATCAGGAGATGCAGCAGAAAATGAGCTCTCATTTCCTCTTGGTTGTGATTCTTTAATGCAGTCACACGTTCAGCCACATCCAGCCTAGCAGGAAACACATGACAACACCAATGCTTTGTGTATGGTACCAAAATCAGCACTTAAAGCTTCAGCCTCAACCAGAGAAGAGTATTTACCCCTAGTAACCAGGAGAAAGAGAGGAGTGTTTTCAAGTCATGTAAAAGAAATACTAGATTGCTGAGAACCAAATAGAGTCTGGTCTCCATACTTAGTGTGCAACCTGCAGCTGTGTCTCAACCTGCCATCTTCCATTCCCAACAATAAGAAGAAGCCACATCCATTTTTAATGCCAACAGGTGTGAGGGAGAAGCCTCAAAATGCAAATCATGCATCTCTTATGCAGATGCTTTCATCTGAGCTTGCAGTGAGCCTTAGAGGCATCAACTAAACAGTCATCACAATAAGGGATTCCATTGGGAAACAAATGTGAATTCTGGCTACTTTTGCTTTGGGCAGCTAATTTTTTAAGCCCAGAACACTATGAAGGATGGATTTTGTCTTTGAACATATATTAGGCTCCTTTGGTTTATGTCTATACTATGCTGGACCTAACCAAGGTGGAAATCCAGAGCACACCAGAACTTTCTCCCTCATTGCCTTACCTGCTGGAACTCAAATTGCTAATGGTCCCTTACTATCCTGGAGAATGGTGTTTTAGTGGCCTTTTCAAGTCAGAATATCCAAGTCTAGTGAAATGGGGTCATGCTATGACAATGCCAGCAAGAAGCTGTTCAATACTCTTATGACAGCTAAAAATTGAAGTGATCATAAAATGATGCTGCTTTGCTGAAAAACTCATAGGCACGTGGGGAGGGATTTCAGGTAAACACTTCTTAACCCAAAGGATTGTCAAGCCCTGGCCCAGGCTGCTCAGGGAAGTGATGGAGTCACCGTCCCTGGAGATTCAAAAGATGTGTAGATGTGGTGTTGAGGGACATGGTTTAGTGGTGGACTTGGCAGTGCTGGGTTAACGATTCAGTGATCTTGAAGGTCTCTTCCAACCAAAATGATTCTATAATTCTATTTTTGTGTGGTTGGTGTTTGTTGTTTTCTTTTGCAGAAAATAGTCACTACAAATACCAAAATTTTCTCAAAAAATTTTTTCTTTAAAGGTCTCTTTTTGGTTGATGTCTAAAGAAAGGGAGAAGTTCATGGTCTGGGGCCCACAGACAAGTCCTATAAAATCCTTTCACTGATAATGTTCTTACTGTTGGGGGGGCAGGGAGGACAGGACACCCAACAACACCCACCTCCAAAAAAATAGTAAAACCGAAAAATTAGAAAATATTAAGCAGGACAGAAGGCGATCTGTAAAATTACTTATTTAGGGGAAGTAATGCATATTCAGGGAATATTTTTGAGCATCTCATTGGAAAAAATAATCTTTTAATTTCCAGCAGGTCTTAGAAAATAATTTACAGCCTCCATTTCCACCTACACAGTCCTTCATTTACTCATTTTTCTGTCACCGGAGGAGGGGGATGCTATATTTCTGAGGCAGGGAAGTACGTTGAGAGTTTCAATCCACATTTTCAATACATGCCTAAAGAGTGACATGCTTTTAATTGTCTGCCTCCTGGCTGCATCTCATGCTCCTGTCCAAATGACAGCTACCACAGCGGGTAGCAAAATGCAAAGGATGAGGAGCATTTCTGGGATACATCACTGTAGCTTGGACATCTGTTTCAGACTAAGTTTTCTGCACAAGTCTGGAAAGTCTTCAGGTTGCAAGTATTTCACCCCAACACACAACCTCCTCTTTGCACAACAGTGGGGTGAGCACTCACATGTCAGAGTCCCTCAGAGTCCACTGTAAAAGCAAGACCCCTAAGTAATTTTCCCATTATTTCTGTCCTGCTCCTGAGAATGATGCTTTTATTTTCTTCATGCTTTATCTGCTCCCTGTGGCTCTCCAGTTCAAAATGCATATTGGATGAGGAAAAAAAAATTCATTTCAGATAATCACTCCCAGTACCCAAACCTCACCTGAATCACCCCAACATCAGTGTCTGTCATGAGTAATGCATGAGATGGAACCACACACAGTCTGTTCAAGACACTGAAACCATGGAAACACTCCTGATGGGAGTTGTTACTGGGAATGATCATAGGAAGGAGTGGCAGAAGAAAGCTTGTCTTGACCACCTCTGTTGCCCAAGGCCAGATCATTATATAACGTGAGGGATTTTATATGTCAGACTTCACCCCCATAAGGTGGCTGACAGTTTTAGTTAACCGAAAAACTTAAACAAGACCAGAAATGGGCAATCATGAAGTTTTTTTGATGACATCTAAACACTCTGAAGTGGGAACACGGATCTTAGATGTGACTTCATGGGACCAGACCACTTTCACAACCTTTGGCTGCTTTTGGAGGACAAGCCAGATGTGGAAGAAGGACTGTTGAATTTCCTCCTCCAGCATGGATAATGAGATGACCAGGACCAAGGCCCATAGAGTGCAGGGCTGATTCTTCAGAGCTTAATCTGGGTTTAAAAGGCCCTTTAAACGGTTGAGGAAAAAAACAGAGATTATAACAAAAGCTGCATCCCATCCATCTAATCAGCCTCTTCAAGAAGGCATCCACAGCCTGCCAGAAGCAAGCTGGGCACTAGTTTCTTGCTTCTAGTTCATCTACCCTGCAATAAACCCTGTGTTTAAAACACTTTACAGGTTTTCAAAAGAATCATTAGAGGTTTTAGAATTGCTGTTCCATCCTCACCACCACCCCATCTTTAGAAAGACTGTCCCAGTGTGGCCATTCACGATTGTCAGGTCTTTAACAAATGATGGTAGGAATGCACGAGCCAGGGAAAGACCACAATAGTCTGTAGGCAGTGTAGATCATGAGGAGAGTGGTACCTGACAGAGGGGGGCAGCTGACCACCTCTGAGATGTGGGAAGAGCTTGAAGAGCATCAAAACCTAGGTGGCCTCCATTCTGTCTCCTGTGTTCTGCAGCATCCCCATTCATGCATTTTAGTGATGGGAGAAACTAGAATGGATAGAGGAAAGACTTGTTCTTTTCACTTTGCTTTCCTGTCAGGCTCATGATAGCTAGACCAGTAACAAGAATGGTTTAGAGGTAATACCCTACTCCTCAACGTCTCACTCCACAGTCTCCAAATCAATCTTTCCATCGTGCCTTCTCCTCTCCTTAGCATCAGCTTTTTCATGCTCAGAACAGAATATCCACTCCAACACCTGCTACCTGTCCCATATATTTGGAAGTGTTTTCCAAGATCCCAAGAACTGTGGGTCACATTTAAATGATACAGAGCAGCCAATGCATCTAAAAAGAGAATCATGCAGAATCACAGAATGGTAGGCATTAGAAGGTACCTCTGGAGATCATCAAGTCCAACCACCCTGTTAAGGCAGGGTCATCTAAAGCAGGTTGCCCAGGATCACATCCAGGTGGATTTGGAATCTGTAGAGAGAAGAAGACTCCACAGCCTCTCTGGGTAGCCTGAGAGTAGCAGTCTCTGCCACCCTCACAGGAAAGAAGCTTTTCGTTATGTTCAGATGGAGCCTCCTTGGTTCTAGTTTGTTCCCTTTGCCTCTTGTTCTATCACTGGGCACCACTGAAAAGACACTGATACACATCCTTTGGCATGGAAATAGCAGCTAAAATGAGGCTGCAGTCCGAAAGTGTAGAAGGGACAGAATCTTGGACTAGTTATCTAGTTATTTTTTGGCTTCTTGAGTCATCCATGTGGAAGCAAGCAGCTGCTGGGCTGATACAGAGTGATGCATATGCTGCAGTGAAAAGACACTGGTGCTAACAATAGCTCATATGCATGGAGTGTCTTTCACGACCCAGCTTCAAAAATCATCAACAATATGTAGAGCACACACTTGGAGTGCTTCATCCACCCCTGCAGTGATGTGGAAGAAAGGTCAGATGAACAGACTCCCAAAACATCTGCAGGCTTTGAAGAAGGCCATTCCTGCTCAACAGTGCTCAAAAAACTCCTGCAGCAACACCAAAGCCTGAGTCAGCAAACTGTTGAGTAACTTTTCTCACCTGGATAGGTCCAGAAAAAGTAAAAAAAAATGAAGAGCTTTAAATAAACATACTTTTGAATTAGTGGCTTCCAAAAACTTCCTCATCTGTGCAGTTTGGTGATGTGTCTGAGCATCATGAAGCAAAGCAATATACAACCCTACTGAATAAAGGACATGGCTGATAATCATCTGAAGTTTCTGTTCCTATGTAGTTCCCTCCAAAAAGTCACTATTCTTCATTCAGGAGAAGCAGCTGAACTGTGCTGCAAACTGTTCTGACACAAAGATGTTTCCTAGGTAATTACTGCTATTTAAATTATTTGGCATATACCATGCAGCATGAATGGCAGATATTAAAATGCAGAGATGACTTAATAAGTTATAGTTACCCAGATGTGTCATTCCTCTAATATGATGGGAAAAAGTGTTGTCATATTTCACACTTACCAGGTGTACAGTAAATAAAATTAGTATATTATATTTGAAAATACCTGTAAGATATATTGTCCCTGTTAGAATTAAGATAAATGATACCAATAAAATAAGTGGGTTAGGATGTGTTAATTTTTTAAGTGTTGATTCAAAAGTATATGTAACTTGTTGATACACATATTAAAAGCAGTGTAAGGAAAAAAAAAAAAAGTAAAACCGCATTAAAATGAAGGATTAAAGAGGCAAAATCACAGTGAAGGAGAACTGGACAGCTCTGAGAGGAAGAGGCAAGGAATTTTTAATGCCTGAGTTTCTGATGAGGCTGCGCAGCAAATATTTGCACAACAGGGAGTTTAGCTGCTGCTCAGGTACACCTTAAATAATCCACTGATAGACTTCAAGCAAAACAAACAAGACACCTGGGGAGTCATGGCAGTTTAAGACTCTAGCTTGCATCTGGTTCTAAGTTGTTCCTTTCTTGATTGGTTATGAACACAAGGAAAATATGGGATTGCTTCTGCTCCTTGCAGCTGAGACTGAAGCTGGTGAACAACTGGGCAACTGAGTTTATCCCAGTACTATGTGTTTTGGTTCATCTCAATGCAAGGTCAGGTTTTAACAAGAATGGAAATTTCAGAGAGTGAATGGGATTGCACCTTGCAGAACACATTCAGCCAGACGTGCAGAGTCTTGTTGAACAGCAGCAAGCTAAAGGAGGAAATATGCTCTTGGATGTCTAATGAGGGAAACCCTGAATGGAGATATGAATTATTACTGCAACCAGGTCTATAATACCATGTCTGCTCCTGCTGTGCCCTGCTGTAGAGGGGACTGATAAACTGGAACAGGTTCACAGCAGACCAAGAAGAGTGAGGCAGGACCTGAAAAGATGGAGGGATCAAGAAAATTGAAAGAAAAAGGGAATTGGATCATCCATGTATATGTGTTGCAAGCAAACCACCTTGTACTCCTCTTCTGGATGAGATGAAGAAAAACCTCTCTTTAGGCAGCTCAGTGTCAAACATCTTTTCTTACCTTGCCTAAATTGCAACTTAGATCTATTGCCAGGGGTGTAGATGTGCAGCTCTGTTTTGAGGATGGTTTGGTAGAGGCTTGACAGGAGCCAGGTGAGTGTTTCCTGTTCAACACATGCATGGACATAAAAAGTCAGTTTTCTTCCCCCTTCTTTGTGTGTTTGGTACAGTCAAGGCTGTAAATTTTTTATAGTTTCTTTTGGAAAATGGACTCTAGGATTTCACAGCCTTTCATATATGGGATAGTAACATAATCTCCCTTTAATGTTCACTGGTTTAGAAATAAAAAAGACGTATCTGACTGGGAGATTTTCACTGGAATTATTTTCTCAGTGAAAATTGAGTGTCTGGAATATCAACTATTTTCTTACAGGAAAAAAATATTTGCTCAAAATGTTCTATATTCTGCTGCAATGCTGTATTTGGCTTTCATTCAGGATTTGCAGGACTGCTTAGGCTCCCATCTTTTCCAAAGCTGGCAGACTGGGTTTCAGGCTCTTTGGTGAGCTTCAGACATGCATCAAAAAAATTTAAAGGGAATCCCTTCACAACTTCATCTAAACTGAGTGTGAGAGTTCCCATTCCACAGGAGATTTGAGTTCAGTTCCATTTCAGAATGATTATCTCTAAAAAGAAAATGGAGGGGATTTTTCTATGGCATTCCCAGGGAGTTCCAGTTTTAAGCCAAATCTATAGATAGATGTAGTTTATTCTGTGCTCAGAAATAAGCTGTGAATCTTTCTAGCCAGTACGAAGGATCCCTCAAGATTACAACTCCATACAGGAGTCCAAAACTCACAGAAATAGATGGGCTGCTCCTCTCAGTTAAATCCTTGGCAGAGATCCCACCCCTAATTCAACAGAATCTGCAGCAAATCCACCCCTTTCTAGATTGCATCCTCCTCAGGATGGCAGAGCAGTCTAGTCTGAATACAAGCGGTGTATAGAGGCAGATCCATTTCTACTGTTTTCAATATATTTCTTGGTTTGATAAAGGATATTGCCTCCACCTACAACTCATGTCTTGTCCTGCATGGATAAGGATACTCCAATAGTACTGGGATACCCCAGAAGTACTATCTTTTGGATATGGGAGGTACTGAATTTTAAATAGGGACTACAAGACAGGGAGAAGAAAGAAGCCAAACTCAACAGTGCCATCTACTTCCTAAACTCAGGCAATAAACATCATGCCCTCCACTGGTTATTTAGTTTTGAAATTCGCTGCTTCAACTTCAGACCCAAAGGGGAGCTGGGGGGCACTAAAGCCTGAAGTCCCAGGTATTTAGATCAGCACTGCAAATGTGAGTCTTCTCTATTCTGAAGCCATTGGCTTCAGGCTTCAGTCCATGTCCAGTTAAGAAACTGGCAGCAGAGGGAAGCCCTTAAGGCAGAAGTGAAGTTGAAGGAACCGTTATCTATGTTCTTATGCCCCTAAGCCTTTACAATTACAAAGCACTGCTAATACACTAATGAACTATTACATTTACTTTAAAATGTAAGACCTCTACACAAACAAATTTCAGGACTGTTGGAGCTGGCTATGCCAAGACAGCCGGACTATGTGGTTGAGGGAATACAGCATCTCTCTGTACCTGCATCTGAAGGTGTTGAGGAATAAGTTCACCTCCAAAAGCTGCCTAGCCCAGCACTGTGTGTGAGTTTTGAGGCTTGGCTCGGGGGAAATAGACCCAGGTTGATGGAGAGCCATGCTGATGCGGCTCTGTGCCTTCTCCATGTTGGTTTGCATGATGTATGAGGCTGTGAAGGTCTGCTTCTGTATGTAACCATGTCCTTGGAGAGTTCAATTCCTAAGTGTATCCTGGAGCCCTCAATACTAAAATCCCATTCCTCAATGCCCTCTGTTGCTTAGTCCTTATCTGAGGGCCTTCCAGCCCAATTGCTCCCTCTTAGCAAGCTCATCTATATCTCTGCCTCAGGCAACAGCAGCTTCTGTTTTCAGTTAAGTTTGGTTCAGCTCTTAACTTTCTTCAAAGAGGTGTTGTTAGAGGAAAACCAAACAAATCAACTGGAGCTTAGTTCACCTCCACAAGAACCCCACCTGGCTGCTTTTCCCTGCCTCCTGATCTACATTAAACCTCAGAATAAAAAATCATTCTTTATTTCACACAGGCAGCAGGCTTGTGTCACGTGGACGTGCCTGTTACCAGTGGCAGTGCTTGGATGGGATGCAGAAGCACAAACAATCCCTCTGTACTGTATGATAATCAACAAAAATTAGCTGCCTAAGGGAACCAGGAAACTCTGCCATGAATGCAGCAGTTAGAGACTGAGCCTATTTATTTAACAGGTGTCCCCTGAGCTGGGATGCCAGACTTTATTTGCCAAATTTGCAGAGAGAGGAAGACAGCTTGAATAAATACGGGCAAGAGGGGAACAGTCCTGAAGCCATTTTCTTTGTGGTTTGGGCTTGGTGGGGGTTTGTTTTGGTTTTTTTTTGGGGGGGGAGGGTGATGATGGTGGTTTTTTTGTGATTGTTTTGTTGCTTGTTTGGTTTGGTTTTACTTTGTTTTTCTTTGCAACAACTTTTTTATTGTAAGAAAGTACACACTAGTTCTTGGCTGCACATATTCAGAAAGAAAAAGCCACATGAATATCCAGTTTACCTCCTCGCAAAGGTGCGTGGTCCAGCTCAGCCACAATGCAGATAGCACTGCTGGATGACTTCATGATTGGTTTCTTTGTTCAGTTTAATTAAAATACAGTATGGGGTAAATTTTGTATGTGAACCCATCCCAAGCTGTTAGGGACCCAGAGCCAACAACAGCAGGCTGCTGTGTCCAAATGAGCTCTTCCCCCATTCCCGTGCAGTGGGAATGTGCCTCCAAACACAAGTTCCTATGTCTGGTGCTGCAGCATCATTGAGAAGTCTTGGGATGGATTCAATGTCTGAGCACACACAGCATCTGGGTGGTCCTTGCTCTCTTTTTAAGAGTGTTTTCACTCAGTCTGGAGGCAAGGAATGGGTAGTGACAGAGAGGAACTGCTGCAGACGTTTATGCCACCTCTCAAAGCCAAGCAGCTCATAAAGGGGTTTTGGTGACATTCAGAGAGAGGAAGCACAACTGAATCCTGAACTTCATTCTGAGCAGGTCTCCCCAGGCAACTCTTCACCATATATCCCCCGTTGCCTTGCAGTCATGCCAGAAAGCCCATGCAAGGCAGAAGAGTCAGCAGAGACACATCACAGAAAGGGAGCTGCAGCAGCCCTAGCTGATAGCACAAGCTGAAGGCAGTGACTAAACGATCTGCTATCTGGTGAACTATTCTCAGATAACATCCCAACCAACCTCACAGAAAAATATGTAAGCAGCAGGGAAAAAAATCTTTCTCTAACCAGAGTTTTCTGCCTGAGAAAGAACAAATTTCCAGACTGTAGAAACTTATTGACCGCTCCTTACAAGCTGTAGGAAATGTTGCCGACTGCAGTGGTGGACTGAGAGATAATCTGATAAATAAACAAGAAGACATCTAGTTTCCTTTTTTTTATTTTTATTTTTTTTATTTTTTTTTCACTCAGTTTTAGTGCATAAGGCACTGGTCCTGCTATATTGGTTCCATAAAGCACAGAGATTTCCTGAGTGATGCCAGCAGTCTCCAAGTTGTCTCATGCCAATTTCAGTCACGAACAGGGCTGACATTTATGCCTTGTATAGCCACAGCAGACATCTGGAAGATGTTCAACTCTGTAGTAAGACAGAGATGTGAAGGTGTTACTCATACCTCCTTACTCCAGCAGCTGCGAGCTGAACAGACAACAATGTGAGGCAAAATACTGTCCGAGGTAGGGCTCAGGGGTAGCATCTGCATGGGGCTTGCAGTGGTCATAAGCACATGATAGAGAGCAGCTCAGCTGAGTCCAGCACCACAAATATTCTTGCCCCCAGGTCATCAACAGCAAAGGAGAATCTCAAGACATATGCAATGGTGCATGGTGAAGTATGAGCAGTTTTTGTGTTTCAGCTTTTCTGGTGCAGCAGGCATGCAGCATGGGGGTGAATTCTCCCGCTACTCTGCTGGACAGCTTGGAAAAGCCCAGTCTTGCTCTTTGGTGGCTGAATTCATCCACATATCCATTCGTGCTACTTCCCACTGTCTTGCCCTGAGGAACCTCTGCCAGCACCTCTGTAACAGAGCCTTCTCCCCTCACATCACTCACAACAGGTCCTCACGTGTGACGATGAAATCTTTGCTCGCCCAAGGCCAGCTCAGCTCACTTAGGCCAAAAAAACCCAGAAGTCAGGATAGGAAATCCCTGCCAGCTGTGGAAATGATCATCCCCCTGTACTTAGCCACGCTGAAAGGAAACCAGGCTAAACAGAGTGTAGGAAGATTTAATTCCTTGCTATAAGTTCACCATCATGGTCAGGACTTGAGTCTACCTTACCCAGTCTCAGATCAACTGAAAATGGGGCTTTAGGGGAAAGTTTAAGAAAGAGAATATAAAGTGAATTTCATCTGGTTTGCTTTCAATACACTGCAGTGCTCAGTGGTTTTACTAGATTATTCTGAATTAGGTATTTAGCTGCTAGCCCTAAGCTTCTTCTCTGATGATTTTTCTAAAGAATTTCTGAAAAAAAATTAGAAGTTTCACTTTTAACTCCCATGACAAGTTCCATGCTTTGTGTAAAGGAACTTCTTTATGTTTGTTTTAAATGTGCTATCTAATCATTTCATTAGTGCCCAGGGTTCCCATGGTATGAGAAATAATGAATAAGCATTTCTTACTCACCCTTCCCATACTTGTCATCACTTTGTAGATGCCTACTGGTAACAGGATGGCTCTCTGCTGCAATGAGAATTGCTACGTAGCCATTCCTCCTATTAAAACTATTCCACATCTCTCATCATCTTTTCTACTACATCTTTTTTTTTTTTTTTTTTTTTTTTTTGTTTGGCACGAATGGGAAAAACAAGAGTGTCCCACTTTTTGGTGCACTAGGGTTTTATATACACACTTCTAAAGTGAAGCTCTGTTCTCTTCCCATTTCCTAGTAAGTTCCAGGATTTTATTTACATTTTTTTGCTTATGCTGAGCACTGAGATGGTGTATGAAAGCACTATCTGCAGTAACTCCATGATCTCTTTCCTGAGGGGTTGATGCTAATTTAGAGCAGATCATTGTGTATGCAGCTGTCAGCTTTTCATTTCCCTCCTGGCTGTTACTTGGCATTGGCTCAGGCTCAGAGGGTTTGTACATAATCTTCTGAGTCACCAAACAGCCTGGGTCCTCACCCAAAAAGATCTCCCCTACTGGAGCTTCCTAGGTTATCATGTGGGCTCAGACTTACAAACAGTTTAAAGGGTAGACATATGCTTGGGTACTTACGTGCACTTTTTTTTCTGCCATTAATTGAAGTTAAAGCCCAGAGATGAGAGCAGGTGCTTCTTTCCACAATCTGTGCCACACCAAGCCTAGTCAAAATCTGATTCATTGGGTTAATTTCACCAAGAGGTGAAACCTCTATTACCATTACTATTCTTGTTATGAAAGAGATGGGAAAGAGATCTTCTACACCAGAGGCCTTCATGCAACTAGGGAACGTGTCAGGAATAAGCACGGCAAAGTTTTCCATGACCCTGAACCATGTGTATACTGGAGATCTGCTGTTCCTAGTTGAAACCAAAAGAGGAAAAAACCTCAAGATGTGTTTCCTCCGTTCATTACAGTGCCAGTCACAGCCTGCAGGGGTAATAAACTGTCTGTTAGCTAATACTATGTCACCTCTGAGAAGTTAGGAGTGAAGTGGAGGAACAGGTGGCAAAGGAGAGGTCACATTCACTGAGCAGTCGCTCAGACACAGTCTGACACTCAGAACCACTAAGTCCTAGCCAATTTCATAATTCCTCTTTTTCCTTCAAAATTTCTTCCTCCCACAAGGAATTTGAGATCAGATGAATACTTCTTTGGTTAGCATTCAAAGGTCATCAGTCTTGGAAACTTCACTCTGAGCTTCTTCTAATCTCACAAGACTAGGTCCTGGAACACAAGGGCTGCTCATCTCTGGAAGTTCATAGATAAGCCTCATAGCAAAGATCCCAATTAGTCACACTCATGGAGATGTTTATTCTTATTGGCACCTTGTCACTAATGCTGAGACATGCTCCATGCTGTTACATGCTACCAAGGAGTAGGCAAGGCATACACTGAGGGGGACATGCAAGATCTCAAACCACCCATGGAATCATCAAACATAAGTCTATTCTGGATGCATTAAGGTGCAATGACTGCTAAATGATCTGAGGATCCTTTCCCTTCCCAAACTAGCAGAACTGGCACGTCTATGGCACTTCTCAACCAAATTATAGTTTTACAGCCACAGGCTACTGCATCTTACTGTCTTAAAGCCAGTTCAGCCTGCATTATTACTTCCTCTCCATAGCTACTACCAGCAATGGAAGAGTTCTTCTCTCCATCCAGCTCTGACTGCTGTTTTGGACCTCCTTGGAGTGGAGAAGAGGAGCTGAACTCCATCCAGGAATGTTGTCTCTAATCCTGGGCACTTCTGCATACCAAACACTGGGAAGACACACAGGGGAGTGTTTGACATTTTCAATAGCTTTTGTTTAGTTTTTGAGAATCCCACCATAAGGACAAATCTCAGACCTAGCACATAGGGCCATAATGTCATTGCTTTTTCATAGCCCTTTCTATACTCTTGCAATCTTACTTCAGACTCTTCAGTGGTGTGCATCAACAGGACAAGGGGTAATGGGCACAAACTGGAATCCAGAAGCTTCCATCTGAACATAAGGAAAAATTTCTTTCCTTTGAGCATGACAGAGCCCTGGAACAGGCTGCCCCAAGAGGTTGTGGAGTTGCTTTCTCTGGAAAGATTCCAAACCTGCCTGGACAATGCAATGCTCGACCCCCTGCTGTGGGAGACCCTGCTGGAGCAGCGGGGTTGAACAAGATGATCTCCAGACATCCCTTCCAGCCCCTATCATTCTGTGATTCTGTAATCAGCCTTTGGCTTCTAACTTGAAAAAGATGGAGAAAAAAATGGTCTTTCACATATGTGTTCATATAGTGTTCCAAAGCAATGAGTCCCGATACAGCCAAACTTTCTCATTCGACTGCATCCACATTTTTTGGGCATGCAGTGCCCATTTCTGACCATACTATCCAGGCATGAGTTTTGAAATGCCAACACACAATGCACTGTGGTTAAGAGGATGCTGAACATCTTTCAGTGAGCTGGATTTTTGCATTTAAGAATTATATTAAGAATCTCAGCTGGGACTTTCTTATAGAAAGTGGACCTGTCTAGACAGGATCTCTGTTACTATGCAGAGACATAGAGAGGACAGCCAGGAAAATAGCTGTAATGCTTAGGAACAGAAAGTCATGTGGTTCCAGCAAGAGGCCTACCAGGTGACCTGGGGTGAAAACAAAACTACAACCTATAGACCTCCTTGTCTGAGGAAGAGAGCAGAGACATTGCAGGATAATATTTTTGGAGTGGATCAGAGCTCAGTAGAGAGATGGTGGCAGGAGTATTCCAGAGAGACAGGAGGGGATAAAATACACGGAAGTATTGTTGAGTACTGGGGACAGGAAACTGCTAATCAGGAGATTTAACATCTCTTCCTAAATCTGTCATGGCAAGAGTCAGTGAGTGTTAATCAGTCAGGTCATTCATCCCTCCTGTCCCTCTGCTCCCCTGCCTGGCAAAGAGGGATGGCGCCAGTTCTGCAGGGACCTCCATGTGCTCACGTTCCCCCTGATGAAGTAGTATGTCAACAGCCTCAATATTATCCTGAGTGCCAACACTTCTCACACCATACTGGATCTGCTACCTTGAAATCTGTGGTGTGCAGATTTGCAGCTACACTGTTCCAGCTGATGTGGGAGTGAGGACCACATGACTATTTTTATATTATTTTTTTTCAAAGGCTAAGCATAACTGATACATCATTGTGATATAAAGCAGCAACAGCACAGAAAATCAGCTTGATTTCCAGGATGAATCCAAAGAAACAGTTACAGGTATGAGAGTTTGAAGACAATCTCCAGCCTATACATAGCTTTCTAGGGGTAAAAACTGACCTGGAACTATAGCTGCAGTGCAGACGTCGCAAACAGACTATATTTCCTCACCCCTGCTGTCAACAAACATGTAGAAACCTACCTCCAGATCTCTTGAAAAGTCGATTTTCCAGAGCTCCATGTTATAGAAACCCAAGTGCACATGCATGTGGGTGTATGGCTGTAGGTGATAATTTAAGGGTCTTGCCATAATCAACTCTTCTGGGAAAATTTAAAATACCGTCATCCTGTAGGTAGAGATTTGAGGACCTTCTCCTAGCAAATTAGAAGGTTGGTTTTTTTTTTTTTTCATTGCATATGTGGGTGGTGAAACTGGGATCACCTTCAGCAACTCTGATGTAAAAATAAAACTTGTAAGACATTTAAATCTTCAGAGAGGATTTCAGACCTTCCTGTAGACAAATTAGCAATGAATATCTTACACGTAGGTAGAATACACAGAGTGGTAGAGATACAAAGCTGGTTATTATTAGCAGAATATTAATATCTCTGGACATTGAAACTTAGACAGAGGTGTTGGTGTGCAGGACACTGCAGACACTGTAAGTGAGGCTAGCCAGTTTTCCTCTTAATTTATTTTATTTTTAGGTTTTTATGCATGGATTGACTTTTTCCTTACTCTTTATCATCCTTACACATTACTCATTACACTTTTGGTCATGATGAAAAGCTTTATGAATCTTGGTCAAAGTTCCAGGTTAATTTTAAGTAAAATAAGTAAGTAAATTAGAAAACAATGGAACTGTCAGTCTTCTGTTCAGCAGCTTACTGGTAGGCGGAGGTCCTCAGTGTCTGGTTTTAGGGACATTTAACTCACCAGTACAGATGCAGCTCTTGTGTTGGTTATAGACATGGTCCAGCAAAAAATCATAAAGCCTGTATGATGACAGCAATGTAGCCAGTTAGAAAGAAAGCAGAGCAAATATTTAATCTCTAAGCTGCAACTGGTTTTATATATTACCTGAATTTGGCTGTTGATTCATCACTGACACACTGTGATAAATAAGGCTAGTCAAGAATCGTGATCCTAAATAACAGTGTTATTGGAAATTATTTACCCATGAAAAAAATCCAGATTATTTGTATAATTATTTGTATTTGAGGTGTGGCACTGGTGAGGCCAGTGTGCAGTTCTGGTGCAGTTCTGGGCCCCGCACTTCAAGAAGGATATTGAGGTGCTGGAGCGAGTCCAGAGGAGAGCAACAAGACTGGTGAAAAGACTGCAGGGAAAGTCTTATGAGGAGAGGCTGAGGGAGCTGGGGTTGTTCAGCCTGGAGAAGAGGAGACTCAGGGGAGACCTC
>JAAGNO010019513.1:0-25053 GCA_033439905.1 Ceryle rudis
TTAAAACCGCGTTGAAACGCCCACACCCACATATGGAAGTCGACCCTTCTCCTCAATAATCTTTTTGACTCCCCTTGGAAGCCCCCCCCCCCCCCCCAATTTGCTTTCAAATTTGCCACCTAACAATCTTTTAGTCCAACGGAAATAATGGATTTGATAGATCAACAGTTTCATGTCTCTGATTTCTTTCAGAACTGGAGATAGTTCTGTCTCACGCTGGCAGTTTAGTATTTTATTAGTTCGTTTTGATATTAGAAATGTTGTCTAGAAGTCACTATTCCAATCTCCTGCTAATACTAGGACATGTCTGGCCATGGCTTTGTCTAGCCAAATTTTGAAAGCCTCTAAAAATAAAGATGCCACAACCTCCTCTCTGTGTAACTTGTTTCAGTAATGCACTACTCTCCTAGAAAAACAAAAACCCAAAATCTTTTCCTGATGTCCAGCTACAGTCTTCAAGGTGGAATTTGCGGCTGTTGCCCGTTGTTCTATCATCTGCCACTACCTGCACAAGTTTGGCTCCATCATTTCTGAAACCACCCTTGAAGTAGATTTAGGCTTGCTAGTAAATTACAGCTTGGCTTTCTTTTCACCAGATTAAACACGCCCAGTGCCCTTGACCTCTCCTTGCATGCCATGTACTACCATCATGCTGCCGCTAAACAATCTCTGAAACTACTTGCAGAAATTCTAGCCTTTTGGCCGCTTCATTAACTTTAATGACCTTCTTCATTTTTATAGTTTCCCTTTTCATCTTACGTTAATGCAAGTTCAATGCCATCAGCAAAGAGCTCTTCTGTAATAGAAACCACAATAATTCAAATTTAAAATCTTTACAGGAATTGAAAAGCTCCCCCAGATTCAGTACAGCAACTCTGAACCAAGTCTCCAACACTGTTCAGGATGACAGAATGCCATTTCTCAAATGGATGCTGTGAACGCTGGGCAAAAAAACAGATGGTATAAAAATTTAGCCACTGAATTACTTTCCTCTTTATACATTTATGCAATTCACAACTGTAACAGAAATAGCCTGTTATTGTATTTTAGAGCTTTTCATCATCTCCCTTTGTACTTCACAGACACTGTTGCCATTCTAGATGGATGATTAGTAGTAGCTCCGTTATTCTCTACTTCAGGCACGATTTAAACCATTGGAATTCTGCATTACTTTCAGAGACAGTTAACTCAGTTACTTAACTGAGACTCTTTTTTTAATAAAAAGCATAAAATACTTTAAAGCCCAACACCACCCACTCCATCATTATCACAGAAATTACACTTGTGAATTATACTTATTCCGCAGTCATTCTTTGCACCTCCAAGCTTTTTGCCTGTAATGACAAGTTCATCCTTAAAAGTTACAGACTTAATTTCATCCTTATTTTCTAAACTTTTAGTTCTGGTGCAGAACACGTACATCTTTTGTCTTCACCTAGTTGCTTAAGTTGGCTTTTCCTGTATAAGCTTCTTTTCATTGATTTCTATTTGATCTTTATTTAGGTCTGTTTTGTTGCTATTGCTGCACACAAGATCTGAGATCCACCAGTTTTCAAAACTACCAGGTCCAAGACTTTGAAGTATCGAGACAACAGTTTTAAGACAAACGTAACCCAACAGGTAAGCTGGCAAAGAAATGCGGCCTTCGAGACATTTTCAGAGTATGAACTCAGAAATAAACACCAATAATACAGTAACTATGTTTCCAAGATATTCTAGAAAATTACTGACAAGATTTGAGATGCAGGTCAACAGGGAAGTGGAACAGCTGCAGGATTAAAAAGCTACCTGAATTATGGCACTTTCTAATATAGATTCCAAATAATTTCCTATGTTTATTGATGAGTTGCCTATTCTATTCTTTTCTATCCTATATATTACAAAAAAATCACTTACCAGTACCGGAACTTGGAACCCAAAGTGAAATAATGTGCAAAAAAGTTCTTCTGAGGGGGAAGCGGTCTGTCCAAACGGAAGAACGTGTGATGCTCAACACAAGCTTTCCACAAATTCTTACACGCTCGGTAATTCACCATATTGAATCCCAGTAACGTTTCTCTAGATTCATGCTAAAAACCAAAAACAAAACACGACCCATTTCAGATAGGAATTATTACCAGTTACATTTGAAATTAAGATAAATACTGTTAGCTCTGGTGTTTGGGTTGGTTTGGATTTTTGGGGGTTTCTTTTTGTCCTTTTTTAATTATGCTTTTTGAAGTGGTTCTCTGATTTTACGTTATCTCTATGTATTATAAATGCTTTTAAAATACATCTAAGTTTTCTTTAAAGGAATTCTTTCTTTGTTTTAAATGAGCCTGCTCAAAAGATATAACATATATAAAATTAGATATAAAACATATAATATTACTGTTTAGTAATACAACATGAGTCTAGATGGGAAGAAATGGTCCCAAAAAGTAGGACCCAAGTGACATGAAAAAAATCTCTGTGATTTGAGGACTCAAAGGCAACACGCCATCTCTGTTTCAAGATTACTACAGTTAAGGAACTGTGCTGCACACATGCCAGTTAGAGATTGGTCTCAAGAAAACTGACGTGCCTACTTCTAAATGATTAATTAGGTTCCGGGTAAAAGAAAAAAAACAAAATGACAAAGCAAGATAAGCTATTCTGCCTGCTGAGGGAGCTTAATTACAACCTCTGTAGCTCAGAAAACATCATCAGAGTTCTGCCTTCTCTTCACAGTACTAAACCCTCCACTCCATTAACACGCACCTTAACTGTTTTCACTTAGCAGCGAACTCCTTTTCTAAGTTAAGCTTTTGCTCACCTGCTCATCTTTAGATGTGCTTGAGATATCAGGGCACAGACCTGCAACTCTTATCCCAGTGTTGTATGTGGGAAGTTGACTAACGGCTGAGAATGACACTGTGTTTTCAGCCACGTGATAAACTCAGGGTAAAGAATAAAATGGATAGAAAAAGTGAATACTAAATTCTGAGTATCTATTGATGAAATTCAGAAAACTGTATGCAAGTAACTAAAACCTGATATTCTACGTCAACTTCCAAAAAATAGTTACACTCTTCTTAATTTACAAGTATTGCCAAACGTTCCCTGTATTTTCTAGACATGCTGACAGAAGTACTTAAAAATTAAAATTCACAAACAAGGTAACAGAAATTAAGTCCATTACCTATTCAGTTAAAGAAGACTTTAGCAACAATGTAAATGTACAATAATATAAACAAGATACATTACTATTCTGTAAGAGAGCAACTATGAAAAATTATGGACTGACTCATCTGGCTCCAGTAAAGGACAAAACTTTAATATTATTAGAGTCTAATAAAAAGTTCTTATGATGTAGCAAATCTTAATACTCTGTCAGCCTTTTACACTGTTGGAAAAAGAGAATTTGACAAGTTACATGAGCTGATGATCATGCATCTTCATGTGACTTAAAAGCTTTTTAATTACAAGTTGGGGGGATAAAACCCGTCCTGCTCTTTCCCCTAGTTTGTATTGCAGACAATAAGCTGATCTGATTCTCATGCCACCATCTGATCAGGCATGAAGCATGAAGGAGGAGCTGGTATTGCATGATGAGAAGGAGCTGCAGCTAGATCTGCTTAATTGTAATGCGGAACAGCACTTTCACAGGAACTTGATGTGTTAGAGCTTTAAAGGTACCTTAACAATAGTTCTATTCATAGATCTTAAGGCTTTCATTGCAGTGAAGAGAGAACTGACTCTCAAACCCTACTCTTCAACTTAATTACAGCTAGGAATCAATTTTTAAGGTAAAGAAGAGTATAAGACATTGGCTACTAAGTGCACCTGTGCTTTTCTTGTACAACCCTGCAGGTTCTGTAACTTCCAAGCATAAGTCTGGCACTTGAAATTCATCTTTGCTGATGATTCTGGGGTGCAAGCCCTGGTTCTACTGCTGTCTGGTAGCTGGATTTAGAGTGAGATTGTCCCTGTCTTCCCTGAAAATAGTAGACTTGAATCAATGTGGACTCAGTATATAAGACAACATTTGTAACTTCCATGGTACTTTGGCAAGAAGTGTATAAAATAACATGATGGTTATGCTGCTGCCTTTAAGAATGGTTTTACAGAATAAGGCTCCAGGGAGATGCTGAATGTTGTATGGTATGACGATGACATACAGGTGTTTTAGGTCTGTGGAAACAGTACTAGACCAACACAGAGAGTCACGGTTGGATTCTGCTCTGAAATGACTACCTTACTAATTGTGTCCATGGTTCCTATTAGAGAGAGGAAAACTCTGCTTGCTATGGAGTCGGAAAAGAGCAAAGCAGATGTAATGTAACACTGGTGATGAGACTCAGGACCCAAGCATGAAACTACACGTAAGCCAAACATTACCTTTTCAGTTATTTTAAATCATAACTACAAATGCACACCATGTGGCAGGCTACCTACAGAATCCAAGAAAAAACACTGCTGGGATAGGGCAAAGTAAAGTCTAGAGTCATGTTTCTGGTTCCTTTTATTAAACAAAACACAAACAAACCCCAAAACAAACAAACAAAAACACAAACAGGAAAATAATAAAAAATAAATCAAAAATAAAAAACAGCCCAACAAAAAAAATACCCCACCCCCAAAAACCACAAACAAATAAACAAAAAACACCACCAAAAAAAAACCTCACACCCACCCACATCACAACACCAGAAAGGATATTGATGACCCTCTCATATAAAACAGCTCGGCCCTAGAACATTCACCTTGCAGGGGAACATTCATTCAAACCCATCTTTGCTTGATCTCAGACAGCGAATTCAGAGCAGATCTCTTCATGCTCAGGAGAGAAACTGGACTGAAAAACATATTCTCTAGTGGGTGTCTTTCACTTTGCCTAAACAAAGAAAAATCCCAGAACAAAGCAAAAATTCCCTACACCCATCTCTGAGAGAAACAAAAAGACTTGCACTTTATAAGTGTCAGATGCTCTGGAGACTCAATATATTCCACAAATAGTGGACAAAATCCCATGGAAGCTTAAATGTAACACAGACTGTACCGATGGTATTTGCTCTTCATGCAAAAACCCAATGGCAGACACCGCGACAGGATTAGGCAACTATTAACTAGGCACTTAAAGCTAGTTACTTAAGATCAAATAGGTACTTGGGTAGATAAATTCTTTCTAAGAATCAGTAAGAAGAAAAAATTCAAAGTATCAAACTTCAGGTACATAACCCATAATTAAAAACAAACAAAATTACTTTGGCCACTCGCTGAAACCAAGTCTATGATACTGCTTTGTTACAGGCTCAAATACTTTTTCAGTGGACATTTGGACTCTAAAAGTGCAAAAGAACATGCTGACCAGCTTATCTGGCTGTATCAAGACTACTCAAGTGTGCTGGACAGTATCAAGAGTTTGATGCTGACTACTGATATTACCACAGCCAAGGGTGCAACTAACTAAAACCAGATAAGCTTAGGGAAACATCTAGAAATATGAAACTACTGAATTATTCTCAAACATCTTCAAAGGATGTAAGGGAAGCAGCATATGGGACAGGCAGTATAAACAAAAATATGGTGAAATAACTTGCCATTGAAGTTACGGCTCAGGGGTCTTCTATGTCAGATGAAGAAGTCCGAAGATAACACATTCTTCCCCCACCCCCAAAATCATAAAGAAACAATGGAAAGAAAATCTACTCCACTGGATGCATGCTCTAGCTATATAATTGTCAGAATACACAAGCAGCTTTCATTCAAGATTGTATTACACTACCAGTGGAAAATGACTTTGACATTAAAATGCTTCATCTGACTTCCTTTAAGTGATTTATTTAAACATAGATACAATCTGTTAAAAGTAGGCAAATAATTTTCTACTGATGCTAATGCCTCTAAGCAATGCCAAGCCAAGGAATAATTTTAATAGGTGATTGAAGATAAGGCACTTGCACTTTTGAGGACAGTTGCAATTAAAAGCTCTCAACACTTATTAGCAGTACTTGAAAAATACCTGTTTAAGACTACTTAAAAGCATATGTAGCCCAGCTTGAAAAAGATAAAGCCACAGGAAAATTCCTCTCCCAAGTCCACTAATTTAATAACCTATAGCATCTCAGCTTTACATCCAAATAAATATGGTTACTCAGCCGTACTATTTGGTTTCGATTTACACACAACTGTGAAACACATCAGCATACCATAAACGTATTTTCACTCCCGTGTCATAAATAGGGGCTTTTAAATATATACCGTAAGCACAAGACCAGAGATATTTTACATACCAAATGTGCAATCAATGAGTCACTTCACCTAGCTTCTGCTGCCTAAAAAGTCATTTTGTCTCTCTTTACTGGTAATGGGAATAAAAGCAAAAGTAAGCATATACCATCAGAGAGCAGCTTCATCCATACTAAACTGAGTGTCCAATTCATACAAGATGCTTTGCTCTTTGCATGTATCTGGTTACTGTAGAGGAAGTCTAACGATTAGCTTTGGTTAGCTAAGAATCATGGAACAGGAAGTATATTCTTTTAACCTAACTGAAGCAGAATGTAGGTGAAGCAAATCTTATCCTATGAGTTCACTCAGGGAAAGTAACTCTGGAAATAACAATTTTAATATTAGGTTTGATTGAAAAATTAGTTTAAGTATGCCTTCTTTGGAAGCCAAATTTAAGCTTTGATCTTAGGATATTCATGACTTAGAATGAATGAAAATTAAGTTCTTGCCACCAGTTTTCATCTGATAGAGTCTAAAGAAAAACAGTATGAGGATTTTAATTTGTTGGCTTGGATAAGGTGTCTCAGAAGAGAAGTTACTTGACTTACATATATTGCATTCTGGTGCAAGTAACCATATGCAGAGTATTAAAAAGCAACAGAAAAAACCAAGATGATAAAGCTATCTTTATATTACATTTAACTATATGCAGAATTTTACTCCACAGAAAACAGATAAAACACTCAAGTACAGTACCAAATCCAATTTTATATCTAGGTATCTCTGTCTTCAAGGTCCTCAAGTCTGCTATGACAGCCTTTTCCTCAAGTTCTGATTTAGAAAACAACTGTAGTTCAGAATATCTGGATTCCAAATAAACCCCCAAATTCTCATCTCAGACCTAAGTACAGTATTCCTGAACCTGTAATGGCAGTCACACACTGGTATCAAGACAGAATTTGACCTCTGTGCTGTCAAAGGTCCCTTTGCCTTTGAGAACTAGCCTATAGCTCCTGCAGGATATTAAGAAATACCTGTGTCACCATGGTGAAGTAGTTCCTCCTCTCCGTTTTAGTATCATTACCATTTTTCTGCACATGTTGCATGGTCTGCTCATGTTGACAGATAAACCCGTTTATTTCATGTAATAACAAAAGCTCACTTCTTTCTACACGTAATTACTCCAAAATCCTCTAACTCCCGTTGTCTTATTTCTGAAACGATGGCTACTCACACTGCTCCAAGCAGATGGGTTCAACTTCTGCCAACTAACACACAATAAAGTGTCTGTGTGTGGTCAAGGAGTTCCACTTGTGAAAATTTCAAATTCCTGGACATCATTTTAAAGGATCTGCTTTTAAGATATACAGTTGGACTCCTGTTTTCAGTACCAGGATTAGTCACCAGCCATTGGCCTGCTCTGATGTAACAGGTGTTTCCTCCTTATATTTTTCTTGTTTAACCGTATTGTCTCTAAATCTGAAATAGTCCTACAGTACTTGGGATGCATTTCTGCCCAGAATCCCTCTTTTCTTATCTAGTCAGTAACTCTGCATTTCAGGTCATCAAATCCTTTCAGTAAGAACTGCAAAAAACCTTTCAACTCATCTGATGAGTTAACCACATAGTCATATTTTTAACTAACCCCTCCATCTTTGCCCAGGATATGTCTGTGATGGGTTTAGACTAATCTCTCGGAGGCATGGAACAATCCATTTCTTGGCAAATTAAATGCACAGTGGTCCTGTGGTGCTTCACAGGGCAGCAAACACACACCACAAGCAGTGAAACATACACATTCTTCTCAGAAAGCTTCGACTTTTTCCCCTAGCAAATTCAGAAGTAGGCATAAAATATTACCATATGTAATTTAAAACTGCAAAGATATTCTTATCGCTTCCGTTTAAATATGAGTAACAAAGCCAGCTTGTATTACTAAATCTGAATAATACAAATCAGCATGTTTTAATCATTTACTTACAAGCACATATACAACTGAGGTAACATTAACCACTACCTTTAATTTGGTTTCTTATTAAATTTAAATTTAATATTGATTTACTTTCAACCGTTTCAACATTTGTCTTATATAAGCAAGTTATGTTTCCTGCAAACAAATGTAAAACTATATATATATAAAACATAAGGCAAACCAAATGAAAAAAAAAAAAATCTTACAAAGCAATGCAATGGCCCATTTGAGAACTGAAATAGTCAGATAGATGGTGAAACTGGACTTCTAATTGCAGATTAAGGCAAGAAGCAATATAGCATCAGTCAGTATAATGCAGACATGCAGTACAGAGAAATTTCATTGATGAAATTTAAGATCATACTCACCAATTCTTTTCTAAGTTGAATAAAAAACTGTTTGCACTTAAAAGAAATTTTTACAATCTTCAACCTAAATGAAACATAAAATCACAATATTTAAACACTTAGTATACTGAATCATGATTAAAGGCTTAAGTACATCTACTGAAATATACTTTCTACAGAGAACTAATTTCACTTCATTTCCATGAAATTTCAATAGTCAAAAAATAAGATATCTAAGTTTATACAAAATAGCTTGTGCAATTTAAAATTTATGAGCCATGTATTTCAGTTATCTATCACATTCACTTGTTTCCATCCTAAACCATAGGCAGCTGCTAATTTAAGTATCTTTTTCCAGTTCCAAAGTCCAAAGAGCTATTCTATCCTCAGGTCGTTCCAACTAGATGTTCTCCTTTCTGAGGCTGCTTTCATTATCCCTTAGAATATGAAAAAATACTTTGAACCTCACCTGATTCCAGAAGACATTCTTTCTCTATGTTCTTACACGTCTTTAAAAATAACCAGAACTTGTTTTAGTAAAATAGCTAAGACAAGATATAACCATGGAGATAAGGACTTGTGATCTTGGTATTTTAAAAAGTAAACAAACAAAAAAAACCCATCACACTATGAAGAGGAAAAACCATTTAAAATATATGACAGGGCAAAATCAGCCTATAGATCTTTTTGTCTTGCAGTTTATCTATAAACATGAGATGCCAACAGCAATTTCAGACAATTTTGGATGGTCACTGCAATGCTAGCTGTGCTAAACAGGAGAAGATGTGGATCACAATAGAATTACATACTTTTTCAAAGAAATGTGGTATTAGGGTAGTGCACATCCTTTATGAAATATACAGTATTGTAAGAGCAAGGTTAAAACTGAAACAAGAAAAAACCAGTCATTTCCGTGACTGAAAAGAAACAACTGATACGACACTGGAAACTGTAGAACACTTAATTCAAATGCTATCTCATTCAAAGGAGACGTTGCTGACAGTTGTTGAGAAACTCAAGGCAAACGAGAATCTAGATCATACAGTTAACCTGGGGGAAAGGACACAGCAAACTCTTCAGGGGTTACAATCAACCTTTTACACAGCATGTTTATACAGAGCACCCTTGCTAATCTGAACTGTCACCTCTGATGTCCCTGTACTTCAAGTTGTTATATTGGCTTGGTAAAGTTAAAAAAAGCAACCAACCAAAAACCCCCCAAAAGCAACAAACCCACAAGCAAAAACCACAATAGTAAAAAAATAAAATAATAAAAAAAAAAATCCCACCAAACAACAACAAAAACAAACAACAACAAAAACCCCAAACAAAAACAAAAAAAACCACAAACCAAAAAATGTTGGTGAAGACAGTGCTACAATTTTTGAGATAAACTTATTTGTGATGATTATACAGGGGCCTCAATAGTGACTGGAATTGCTGCTTGCATATTAATCACCTTGTTGAATAAAAAACCCTTCTAGACTAGGAAGGATGAAAAACAAAACGGTAACAGACACCCAAGCTGGATATCTATATACATAAATTACCTTTTAACTAAATCAATTGGAGACATTTTTCTCCAGGGGATTATTCAGAGCAGGAACCTAAGCTGGATGTCCTGGTTTGTGGAAAGGTTTCTACCTCCAATAACATAAAGGGAGTTGGTGAATAGTAGCCTTTAAATTATGTTTATTTAAATAATTTCCCATTTCTTTCTTCCTTCACAGCTTTGTCATTAGAAACAAACAATCAAACAACAACAAAAAAAATCAACCAACCAAAAATACATCCACACAAAAAGTCCCAAAAACAATGATGAAAAAACCCAAACAAACAAAAACCCCAGCAGCTACAACTTTGTTCTGTACTTTTTTTTCCATTCTTAACAAATCATTGCTACTACCTTCTACTCTTTTTTTCTCCTTCTGCTAAAGAAATTACTGCATGGTGATTTACAGTCTCAAGGAGAATGATAAGGATGAAAGTTGCACACACTTTTTTAATCTCACCCCTAAGTTAGGCAGAGTAAGGTCAGCTGCCTTTCAAGCCTAAAACCATTTGGAACAGACTCAAAACTGTAACAGCCAATAAGGTCTAACTCAACATGTAAGAGTCACCACTGAAGTACAAAGAAATTACTCAAAGCTGAACCTCTGCTATTTTTGAAAAATACAGGAGATGAGAGAGTTCATAGGCACTGGTAGTAGTACCCTGCAAGTCATTTAATAAGAATATCCATATTCATCCAAAGCAAAAGGCACACCTGCCTGTTTGCTTTCTCTGACTGTCAGCAATGGTACACAGCCAAAGGGTAAGAGGGAAAGGGTAAGAACAGGCTGGCATCAGTAATATTTTCCTGGTATGATTTTCTGGTCTCCAGTCATCTCAGACATCCTAAGTCAGAAGATAGTTTTTTTCAAATGAAGAGAGATTTATAAATCTTAGTCTAAAGTGAGGACTGTACTCAAACATGTGCAAAAGGTCTCACAGTATTATTCTGCTGCCCCAACTCTTGCCAGCAGGGTGATTAGGCAGGACACAAGCAATCCAGCAAATTTCTTGACCAAGACTTCTTTGATGCAGGTACTGGACCAGTCAGCTACGGAAGATACTCTTGATAGCACAACTCACAACAAAGGAAGTATTGCCCAGATTTAGTAATCAGAGACAAACTTGGCTGCAGCAACTGCGAGCTGGTGAAGCTAAAGATCTTGAGGGAAGTGAGGAGGAATGCAGCAGACTAAACCACCCTGGAGAGTTCAGAAGAAGAAACTCCAGCTTGCTCAGAGCCCTCTTCAGCAAAACCCCCTGGAAGCTGCCTTTTGGGGTACAGGAACTGAGGAGAGGTGGCCAATCTTAAGGGCAATCTTCTCGATCCAGAACAACCCTCTGCTAGAAAACACACAAGCATGTGAGGCAGCCAACTTGGATGAACTCAGAACTGCTGACTGAACTTAAACACAAAAGGAAGTGTACAGCATGTGGAAGCAGGATTAGATGACTAAGAAGGAAAACACTAGTACTAGGTAGGCTTTCAGGGATAAAACTAGGACATCTGAATTGCAACTGCAGTCGCAACTGGCAATGGACGTGAAAGGCAACAAAATTTTTTAGAGCACATTGATTGCAAATTGAGGCAAATGCAAAGTGCGTTTCCACTGCTGAACAGGTAATCTAGTAACAAACGAAAGACTGAGATACTCCATGCTCTTCTCCTTTGGTCTTCAAGGGCAAGATCCACTCCCTAGATTCCCAGGTGTCTGTGTCTGATAGCACAGTGTGGGGGAAGGAGGGATTACCCACAGTACAAGAAAATGAAGTTAGGACACACTGGATAAAAGGTGGTCTCCTCTGTTTTGCCTTATCCCTGCCTTGTTTCCTTCCTGTTTCATTTCTCCCCATGATCATAAGGTTCATAATACGCAATTTAGATATATTATCAAATTAATGGGGAGACAGCAAAGACATTTGACTTGATTCTTCTCTGAGCAATATAGTTAAACCTTTATTTCTTCCCACATACCTGCATGTTCAACCTCCCATTTGTCTCAAAACTCAGCTCAGGAGTACTGAAAAGAGGAGATCTAAACAATCAAGAGCAATAAGGTACTGCAAAAGACATTACACATCTCCAATTACACGGGAGCAAGAGGAAAGGATCAGTAATGGTGTCACTGGAGCAGCTGTACAACTATGGACAAAAAGGAGAGGTAACAGGTCTACTACTGAGCTATACTGTGAGAATTGACATTTCTGATCCTTACTCATAGCAAAAGCAAGGACATTTTGCCCTATAATAGGACAAAATGGTGTGGGGTTTTTTTTCTCGTATAGTTGGTTTTTGTGGGCTTGTGTGTGGGGTTTTTATTGGTTTTTTTGTTTGTTTGTTTTGGGTTTTTTTGGGGGGGGGTCTTTTTTGTCCTTTTTTTTTTAAAGACTAATCATGTTGGTAGTATAGTCTCCACAGGAAGAAATTAATATCCTTGATGTCAGCTGATATGGTTGAATACAAAGAAGAATTGTTTAGGTAACTACACACAAAAACCACACTAAGAATTTAGATCAACATCCCTGGCAAGCAAACAATATGAAGCAGAGCTCACAGAAACCTCTAGTTTCCAGTAGGAACATGTAGCTTAATTATGACTTACACTGTACATACTCCATAATTTACCAGTATGTTTTACAGAACCTATTTCTACTATTACTGCTTTTCTCCAAAAATAGCAGCAGTAAAAGCAGCCTGAGTTAAAACCTTCCTGATGATTACAGGATTGCAATTACAAAGCAGCCTTAACTCAGAAATGGCTCTAACACTTCAAAATTCTTAACAGATGAAGGATATTTTACTTAGAACATGTCACTTATGTAAAAGCAGGTCTGACTGACTAGTACAGTAGTTCCAGACTTATCATTGCAAGATCCAGTTTTAATTTACCCACATAACCATGGAGACTGAAAATTTACATTCTCTGTAATTGCCTCAGCCTTACTTTTCTTTGAATGCTTACAGGCAAAAGGTTGAAGACATTCAGTTGTATCTGGCTGTGGATAACACTTAAGTCATAGCTTTGGTTTTTCCTTCTCTCTGAAAATCTGCTAAAGTTTTACCATCCAGTGTTTCCCAATATGGTAAACCACAGAATATGATAACATCCTACAACGAAACACAGGACTACGCTTAGCACAGAAAACCAGAATTTCTCAAATTCATTGGTTTGCAGGGCTGTGTGATTAACACCTTCAATTTCCACAAGGGAATTTACTAAGTGAAAACAAGTCACTGATTATAGGCAAAGGATCTTACCCTGCGCTAACAGAAAACAAAACCCCAAAGATGTCAATTGCCCAGATCAGCTTGAATCCAGAGAAAAGTTTTTCTAGTTTCAATTGTGGTATTCAATTTAATTTGTTTATATGAACAAGATAGACTAGGAAAGAACTTCAGAACTAAAGTCCAGTGCTGCATTGCCCAAGCACACACAGCAGTAGCAAATGAAAAAGCAAAATCAGCAGCAAATGGAAATGCAAAACTTTTCATATTTTTGTAGAGCGAACAGCTTTTGTGCTTGGTAAACTAATGTCTATTATGACATTTTTCCACAGCTGACTTTGCCCACTCAGAATGCTGTTTTAGCATACTCAGCAGCATATGCCATAAGTAAGACTGTCAAACTGGATTTCAAACAGGCAAAGGAAACTGAGGGAAGGTTACTTCTGAAGGAATGAAAAAAAGCATTAGGGAAGATGACAACTTCTGGGGAGCACTACAGAAGTTATGGAGCACTACAGAAGTTATAATGCTGAAAAGGGTTTCTCTTAGGTCTTTCCCCTTCTTATATGAATTCTAATTTATTCATAGGATCCCAGCTTAAGACAACTGATGACCAACATATTTAATGAGGATAACTCCACGTTTACAAAAGAGCTATAAATACTTTTAGTTAAGAGAAGAAATAAATGACAGCATTTTCTGCAATAGATGCACTTTTTTTGATCCTTGTGATACAAATAAGTTATTTATGGATGAAGAGATGACAACATCTTGAATGCTCCACCTCCATTATCCTCAACTACCATACCTACATTAAATTTAACACACACAGCACAATCAAGCTGTACGTGACAAAACAGGTAAGAGCAATCACTCTCTAGGTTAATATTTTTAAGTTCCATTGTCTCTTTAAAGACTGTGAGCTAGACCATAACACTGTCCCTGCCTATATAGTTAATTACACATCAAGTATGCTTTACAAACTCCTGAAGAACAAAATGTATTAAAATTCAACGTAGCTCGCACCACTGTCATCTAGCAACACGGAAGGCAGAACGGGACAAAATCATCATAAAATTAATTGTAATATAGCAAGGAATAAATCGCTTCAACTTGATGTGCTGCAGCTAGGTTTCAGTCTTTTTTAAAGCATATGACACTGGTAGAGGTCAAAATACATTTTGAAATAGAAAACAAAAACATCAGCTTAAATAGCCATCCTTACCACTGAAAGGTGTTAATTCGTACTCTGTTCTTAAAAATTAGTATTCCACCTGACATCACTCCAATCGTTATTTCATTGTTACTCTGATCCTTTAAAAGAAAAGAGAGAATGACTTGAAAAGCAATACAAGTATCTCTGAAACTTCATATATATTCATTCTTATCCCTCTCTCTCTAAATACAGAAACACCATAGTAAAATCAATCTCAATTAACATGGAAAGAAATGTGTTTTAGAAGGACAAGTAAGAATTAAATTATTTACTCCTGTGAAACCTGAATGTTTGCTCTGAGCTCTCTATAACCAACCACAGAATTTTAATTTAAGTTAGATCTTTCATCTTCCACCAGCTTTGCAGAAATACACAACACAGAGGATTCCAGCAGTTTATTACAAATAATAGCACTAATAGACTGGCTTGATGTTTGTTACACTAAAAGCAACCAGTAACTTAAATTCCTTCCTGAAAGGAAAATGCAATCTATGAGCAAAGAAAGGAGAGATTCTAAACCAAACATTCTAAGCATACTTAAATAGCCCATTTTTCATGAAGCATCTCTGCACTCTAATCAAATAGATTTAGTTGTATATTTAAAACTTACCCTTGCATAGTGCAATTCAACACCATAAAGTTCTAAGGTACGTGCTGTATTGAGATAATTGAACTCTGCTTCTGCAGGAGACAACCCTCTGAAAGAAAGAAGCTAAATGAGAAACATTCTAACATAACCCCCACATCAGATCCTCTAGTGAACTCAAACAGAAAGCCTGCATTCATTTTACTACTTATACCCCTAATAAATACAGGGGTATGAAATCTGAGAGTTTCCTTTCTCACCTGAAACATACTATCACCCAAAAATTTTAACAAGAAAACCCTTGTGCTTCCAGACAGACAAAGTTTTGTCAAGAGCACACAACACAGCTTGGAAATGCATGCAATTTTATTTCTAATGCACTGTCATCATTTAAATGTCTGTGGAGCTCTAGAACCTGGAAATTACTTTTGCAGTCCTGCATTTTGTATGGGTAACAGCATTTTCTCCCCACGGTTCACCTTCAAAGTTTAAATTACTATCAATTCACTTTAATTTCTTTACCATACATAACAGGCTATGCTAAGCCACTGACTGAAATGTAATGTTTAGTAGTTTTTGAAGCCAACAACATGCCCCAATTAAGCAAATGTTTTGTAAACATAACTTATATTTTTATTACATTTAATGTTAACAAAAACCACTTAAGTTCTAAAGTACCAAAGAACCATCACTGAAAAAAGTACCACAATGTTACACACTGGAAAAAAAAAAATATTTTCCATTGCTTCATCGCCTTTTCCTCTTTAGTAAAAGGTCACAGACTTAAAGACAGGAAAGAACAGATAGTGAAGAAAAGGACGTTTGTTACTTCTAAAGTAACTCTTGCTTACTGAGAGAGAGCACCATGAAAACAAAGCCCTTATGCACAGAGCATTCTGAAAGACTATAAAAACTTCTTAAAGAAATTATAACCTGCTAAATTAATATTCTATGCAATACACACAAGTATGTTCATTCTGTCACTTACTTTCCCTGTCACTCTGTCACAGATATTGTATCTGTGCAGAATATCAATGGTACTTATTATACAAGCTATAAAAAAATAAATTCACATTAAATGCACTCTTAAAAAAAAGCAAAAAACAAAGAACCATTAAAAAACCCCAAACAAACAAAAAAAACCCACCCACAAAACCACCCCAGAAACCTTTAAGACAAATATTCAAATACTCAGGTTTTTATATAATAGCACAGCACCAGCAGTCAGGATTTGACCAAGTCAGTCAATATCTTCTGCTGTAAATCCTTACATGTGCTGCTGATGTAATTTTGCTATTTCTTTTTCAAAATCTTGAGGCTGGCTAGGGATGAAAGAATAGTCTGAGAGGTAGCCTGGCAAGTTTTCTGAATGGTTGTAGTCTCCCAGCTCGGCTAAAATATTAAAAAGAGAGGTTATTGTTTATCACTGATGTACTAGGCATTGTGCAATGCCCCCAGATTCACAAGAGTGTGCTCCCACATACTTTATGTTCCACACCAAACAAAAATAGGAAAGACATTTGAACTCCTCTTTTTCCTTTTGCATAAACAGTCACATTCTCAGTGAATACCACAGAGATCACTTAAAAAGAGTTCTGAATAGTATTTGTTTATAAAACTTAAAATGTTTCATTTTTAACACACAAATTAAATCATAAATGCTGTCATAATGGCCAGCACTAAATAATATACTTCAAGGCATTTGATTTTTTTCTGTTATTTCATCTTAGCTTGATTTCATGCGATTAAACTTCACATATTTTTATCACAACTACTATTTCTTCGTTATGATCTAAAAACCCACTAACTCATACCAAGATACGTTCAGAAGCATTAGAAAAATATTTTTTTGCACATTCAACCGTGTGTATGGAAAAAAAGTACGCATACATACACCTACATCAAAACTACTTCGAACTACTACAAAAAAAGCATTTACATAATTTCCGGTACTTTCTTAAAATTATAAAAAATTAAAACATTTATTGGCAGAATAAAAAAACCCACAACATACAAACAATAACATTTGCTAAAAACACAGGCTTTGAGGCTTTCTAACCATGATCAAAAAAAAAAAAAATCAGCTTTAAATATCTGCAATCCATGTAACAGATCTACAGCGCTAGGTAAGTAACATGGGAAAACTGGAAAGTTCACAGCAACAGAGCATGATGACATGGGGCCTGGGCAGGCCTATGAACACTTTTAGGGGGCATGGAAGAACTGTGGGGAAGGGGAAGAAGGGGTCTGGGCCATGTGCATCACCAGAAACAGATCCCATTTTAAATAATTTAAAAACTGGAAAATGGGATCAGGTTATGTAACAGAAGGCATGCCTTGATAAAATCCACTATGGAGAATATAGCACTGTGAGATCCAAATATGCTACTTATGAAGAAAATCTCAAGAGCAAAACCCAGAGAGAATTTAGTAATACCCATGCAGAGAAAATCATCAAAGGTCTCTACGCTGAGGAACTTAAGGGCAGTGGCACCTCATATATAAACACAACTACAATGCACTGCACATACCTACCACTTCCACAGTATCTGAAAAATATACATACTGCATTCTAAAAAGCTTAGAATGTTATAAACCTTTCACAATGACTACATCATTATCAAATACTTCATCTCTTCTAAGGCAAATCCCTATGGCCTGACAGCACTTGCAGTACGTAACTATTTCCAAGTAGCTGGAGTTTTGTTTAAGTTTTGTTAAGATCAACATATTGATTGATCTGGAAAAAGGTGACCACTTATCAAAATTATACATAAAACATTAACATGACTATATTTTTTTTTTTCCCCTGAACACTATTTCTCTGATATATACAGAGTATATATAATAAGTGTAGATCTAAGTATCTGCAACAGCAGAAAAAGACGTGAATATAGATGGATATACCAGGGTCGCTTTCAAAACTGACAAACAAAAATTTCAATTAAATGCTGAATGGTCTGTTGGTTGCTTGCCTTTTTTTTTTTTTTTTTTTTTTTTTTTTACACCACTGAACAATTTAAGTTTATGAAGGAAAATGTGGAGAGAGGAAGAGGACAGTCGATCAGCCTTGAAGCCTTACCTACTCACTGTATGGCTTAGAATTGGTAATATGGGTGTTGAACTTTTAGTCCAGATACGACCAGATTCTCTTTTTCACACCTATTTGGAGGTTCACTCTATGCTCCGTTAAAAATATTTAAGTGTCTAAACAATGCTTTGGTATCATTCTCAGGAAAAAAAAAACAATTCCACACTTCAGAAAACAGAGAAATCCATCAGGGTTGTTTTGAGGTGGTGGGTTTTTAACCGAATGGGTTTAAAGAAGGAAGAGGCAGAGCACATGACCAGTATTTTTTCCTTATCTAATTCAGCACAACATGCTTGGGGCAAAAAAACAACCAACCATATTTCCTTAATCATGAGAAAAGTAGCATCATGTCCATAAACTTCACACTATAATGTTACACAAACGATGGCTTTCAGAAGTGAATCAACACTACTTTTTTATATACTTCAGTACTAACATGTACAGGAATACTAATTATACTTACATTGAACAGCATAGGAAGCCAGAAGAGCAGCAGTATTATAAGGACAGGGCAATCTGTTTTGGTTTATTTTTAAAATGAGAAATAAATAAAATTACATATTTCATATGAAATATGGTTATTTTGTAAAGCCTAATTTTTCACAGTCTATGAGCAAATGGGTCATATTATTATAAACCACTTCTACTTGCATTAACAGTACTTTAAATATATTATTATATGTGCAGGTAAAATCCCTCACCATTAACTTTTTCTTAACTAAAATTGCTTTTAATGTTTAACACAACAAAAATGTCTTACCTTCCCGTAAGGATGTCCTGTTTAATTTGCAAAAAATACTGGTACCTTATTTAAAGAAAGAAAAAAAGCCACTATAATTAAATATAAATTTATTTAATCATTTTTCATCAATTTAATGCATTTTGCTTTCAGTTAGAGCAAAACTAAAATTTTACATTTTGCATGCTCTTTCTTAAACTGCTATGGGAAAGAAATGAAATTGTGATTAGTAAAATAATACTACAACTTTGTAAATTGAACTAGTTACAGGCTATGAAGTATTGTATTCCACTAAAATGCTGCAAATTTCACAGTCTGCTTTATTTTCCAGCATGTATGCTGAACTTCAAGTTAAAAAGAAAGGAAAAAGAAGTGCCCTCATGATGAATGAATGAACAACAGAGCAGCCAAAAGTTGAAGTTCACATTTGTGTATGGAGGTAACCTTAATATCTGTACTCCCAGTAGATAAACACTCACTGAGTATTTGATAGCTGGGGTTTTTTTTTGGTTGTTTGTTTTTAATTAAAATAATTACTCTGTATTTTGGAGTTAACATTCTCAAACAAAACTTGTGGATTCTTTTATGTCAAACACCTTCTGACTTACTTCCCTGCAACTTCTAAGTTTTCTATAATTGTGTTGTGAGAAAAAAAAACTTTGTTTAGGAATTTGAGTCTTCCCATGTCCACTCTTTCAAGTCAGGAAGGAGATGGAAACAGCAAAAGGAACTAAAACAAGAACTACTTCCCACCAAACAGTGGCAGCAGAAACACTTAGAAATCCGAATGAACCTGAAAATGCAAACAGATTTCCCTCTAAATTACTTCCTTTGTTTCTCTTACAAAATGCAAATATTTTTGTTAATATCTCAGAATGAATCTTTTGTTCATTCATTGCAGTTCCTTCAAATTTCCCTCAAAGGTTTTAGACATTTTCAAAGAAGCATAAATGTTTATATCAAGTGGCAAATCAAACCTGCTAAAAACCTTCCATTGACAGAGAGATTGCAGTGGGGTAACAAATAAGACTTAATGAGATTGCAGGATGTTAGCAACAAGCTTAAACTTTCAGGAAAAAACCCTGTAACAGCATAAAAGCATCTGTAGAATTTAGGCTCCGATGCCTTTTCATTAAAAAAAAATAAATAGCTTCACTGAGTGGAAAATTTAAACATCACTCCTACTTTCTTATAAATTTTTCTGTATTGGGCCCCCCTACTTTATTATCATAAAAATCATCTGGTTTCCTTCTTGTAGTTCTGGTTCAGAAGTAGAGTCAACCATACCCATTCCTTATAAACTTCATCAAAATGACTTATCAAAAACACCGAGTTGAAGTTTGACTGAACCCAAACAATAAATATTTCCCCAAATTAGCTTGAACTAAGAAATTAAAAACATATTGTATCACTTTATTACACATGACTTCTCATAATTGTGTGGTCTTCAGAAAGTGGATTAACTACCACTTCAAAGACTTCCACAAACATTTACAAATACTATTGTAGAAATTCAATCATTTACAAACTAAATATAGTGGAAAGGTAAAATATTCCACTTTGGAAAGAAATTGAGGGAAAACAATTACAAACAAACAAGCAAAAACGCTGGCCCTTGTGCTCAACTCCTACAAAACTGTCTAGAAGTTTTTAACTGATCAGAATGGCAAGAAACTTAGTTTAAGGTATTAACCTCAAGAAATTGAAATGGAAACATTAGTCAGGCTTTAGAGAACTCAAAATCCTTTTCTGTTTTCCACCTTAAAACTTATATTGAGACCAGAAAGAGACAGATGAAGCAAAATTTCTTTACTTGTTAAAAAAAAAGAAAACCAAACAAACAAAAAACCCCAACAAAACCAAAAACACCAGAAGAAAAAACCACAACAAATGACACCTTAAACTTTATGTTAGAAGGATATGTTTCACATGTTTAGCTTAAGCATCTCTTCACAAACATACTGAACAAATCAATTTTCCCCATTTTTCCTGATAAATTAACATTTATGGCTGAAAAAATATAGGACAAAAAAAAACCATTCTGTATGTGCAGCTGCACCTTCATTTTATTACACTTTTTTTTGTGTATGTAATGCTTTCTTATAAGTACTGCATGGTACTTAAAGATCCTCATGATTAAGGAACACTAAGCAGAGTTCCTTTTCTGCCTGCCATTTTCAGCCAACAGTCAAGTTAATGGCATGTTAGCTAACCACCCCAGTTTGAACAGCAAGCCTTGTGCTGTACTGAGCAAAATGGGAAATCAACAGAAGGTAGATTTGGAAAAGCTCACACAACAAATTCAGTTAAAACAATGAAGGTGGCACTTCATGACAATGTTCCCATATATATATCTATCTAGAAAAGGCTAAACAGAATTACTGCTAATTGGAGTCAACATTAATAAGCAGGTCTTTCTGCATGAGCAGAACTAATGAAGCTTCATTCCCTACCAGGACAAGTCCCTTATTCTAAACTCTCCAACACAAGGTGAGCTCCTGCTGACCATTTCTGACCCGTGGCATTCATAACCCACTTTCCTCACACAATTCACGGAGGTCTAACACGACACGAGCTTGCACTGAACCTCTCCCTGACATCTATTCATACTGACTCAGATGTCAACTTACTCTTCTGTTTTCAAGAAATTTATAAAAACTGAGCATCTTTGAAGTGTCTCAGTTTCATCTGGGACTGTCAGAAGTTTGTGCTTCATTTCTTTTCTTTTTTAAAGGGGGAATACTGATTATATGAAAGGACTCCATATTTGAGACATGGCTTGCTAACTTCACTCGAAAAAAGCGCCACAGATAAGAATGGTCTCTCTATCATAAGTCCAAATACAAACAAGGTTTCTCAGGGGTAATTAGGCCTATTAGCAAAAAGGGCAGGGCTGACCTAAATACAGCAATTGTACATTATTTCTTATCTAAAGGGATGCTGCATTTATAGCTCTGTATTTACAGCGTAACATTTTAAGTAAACAGTTCTCTTTACTGTTTACTTAATATTGATGAACATTTACTGTTTTTTCTGTCTCCTTAGGAACATTACATATTGTCCTTCAATTCAAATAACACATTTTTCATTATTCTAATACAGGAAATTTCCAGATTTTCCTACAGTAAATATTTCAATAAAACAAAGCCTGATCCAGGATCTCTGGGACTCATTTTAGTAAATTCTGTATACATAGATGTGTGTAAAATTTTGTCCAAAATATGACAAATCAAAAAACATTATAATCAAATGTGGACTCAAATTTTCACAGTTTTGGTGCTTACATTTCTAAAGCCATCCTTAATAATTTAGATTCTGTTTTCTGAATGGGGCTGACCTGCTTTCAGAATGGCTGACACCCAAAAATTCCAATCTGTCAAATCATGCCACTTATGTATAAGACCAGAACTAATTAAGAATACTGAAAATTTGAGGCACTTCTTCAGGGACTAATTGCAATTCACAAGCCTCCAGTCTTGATTCACACTGAGCATTTTGTTCAACAGACTTCACACTATCAAAATAAGCTTACATGCTTCAAGCTACGACTACAACCATACAAACAGAGGTTAATTTTATTAGTATAAAGCAGAAAATTGGGGGGGTGTCAAGAAAAAATGCAGAAAGGAATTTTTTAATCACAAAGACGAACACAAGGAAGGATAAAATTAAATTTGTACTCATTGGTGAATAGTGGGATTAAGTTTTTCCTCTCTTCTCTATTTTCCCTTTTCTGTTTCTATTTGGTAGTATTTTCTTCACGTAGTTACTCCACTTTGCATATAAATTTATAAATTTATTCACAGAGTCTTTTTGATATATTGATTTGGTGCAACTGCATAGTTCACATCTGTAATTATTAGGCAAAAATTAGAAGCTTGCACGTATGACAAATGATTTAAAAGAAAACTCCCACGTTGTATGTAAAAAAAGTTTCTTTTTCACTTACACGTAAGCCTTCTAGATAAAATGTTTTATTGATAAATTAACTGGACCTACCTTGTGTATTCTTCTTGGAGCTTGTTTGGATCACTTACAAAAAACTTAACTCTGAAGTTCAAACTGTGAGGAGATCCTCCTATGGTGGAGAAAAGTTATTTCTAATTAATCAGGGTACTCTGGAAAAAACAGCCTAATAATGATAGATGAATTGACCAAATACATACATGTACTCACTTTTTAATTGTTTCCTGATAGGTTTGTTTGGATCCAACCACCTCTGGAAAGAGACAAATTATAACACCAACTTTAGAGAAACATAAAAGGACAAATTATAGCCTTAGAAACTGTTGCTTTTCTATTATTTTTTTGCTTGATCTTTTACCAAAATGTCTTACTGGCATTCAAAGTCTTGTTACTGATTCTGGAAAGAAACCAACATTATTAACAACAGTTTCTATTCTTCTTTCCCTGGGATTAACCTTAATTGTCCAGTTATCTGTCTCTTACAGTGTTAATTCAAATATGACTTGGATTTACGATTGTCACATGAGCCTGAGAGAGGTTAGAACTCCATTATGGTGTGTTTAACACTCTCCAGCTAATCTTTAAACTGATTATCTAAGGTGAACTAATGATGGCAGTGAAGAGCTATAAACAGGCTAATTTACCCCCCTCAGAAGTTAATTTGCTTAAACTAGTTCCAGTCCTTTTGACTCTGCATTTCGCAGGTCTGACGCATCCAGAGAGCAATCCCACTGGCTCCCAGATTCTCTTCAAATTTTCAGCCTGAGTGTCATCTCTGGCAAGTCACAAACTGGGATCTTGGAAACCAGAGGTTCCACACTCAGCCTACTGGATTAAGGACTACAGAACAATTTTACCAAACTGCAGAGAATCTTTATCGCCTCTACAGGAGAATGCTGCTGTGAAGAAGTACAGACAGACCTTTATAAAAATCACCACTCTAAAATTCAGATAGAAATACGGTTCTCTGGAAAGCCCTACAAATCATTTAAACCACTTCAAACCAGCAAACCCATCAGACTCTGCACACACCAATGTAGTTTAGTTAACTCCTAAGCCTCTGTTATAAATATTGTTCAATTCCTCATCCTGCCTTGCAAAGAAAGACCACAAGCCTCAGGAAACAGTTAAAAGGCCATCGTTCTTTGGAGTGACACTGACCTAACCTTCACATTTATGTAACTATCTCACATTTATCAAAGATTCCCACCCCCCCACAGTGATCCAGGTCTCACTCCCTCCTACCAAGGGTGCTCCAGAACCCACACTGGCAGTATTCGCTGCACCCTCACTCTCACTATGCACCAATACTCCCTTCTCAGCAGTGCTCCAGGCAGCCACAGCCCAAGACCCCAGCCAAAAACATCATTCCAGCTCTTAGACAGCATCAGAGCTTTCTTCACTGACTTTCATTGTGATGCTAATATTATACGAAAACATAAAGATTGTGCGATTTCATGAAATCCATGTTTGGGCACAAGGATAGAGGTTTCACACTCAATTAGCAGAATCCCCATTTTCCCCATCACCTTTTATCTCCTCCTGCAGGGACTATAACTATATTACTACAGTAATATTCTGCTGTGCTTTTTCACAGTTAACTAGAATATTTGTAAATCCAATCTGAGTTCTTTGTCCAAATGAACCAACTGTAAAAGTAAACTGATTTTAAAAAAACGGAAATTAGTCAAACTCATAAATTCCTCAAGCGTACATAAAAAATCCTAAGTGGCAATATATCCATTTAGCTCTGACACACTGTTTTCATGGCAACTAGATATGTGCTGAAAGCCAAAATATTTATAAGTCAAAATAGAACACCAGACCATTAAAGTATGTGCTTGTATCAAATAGAAGTCATTCTTCTTTTGGACTAACTCCTAACCAGATCCACTTCTATTACAGTGGTGTATTCAGCTGCTTCCAGATAGAGATACTGAAACACGAGAGCTTAGAGGTCTAAGCTTTGGAAAAACCAATGAGAAACACTAATAATTTCTGAATGTTGAGTAAAATATAGAGCAATACTCAATTAAATACTTCTTAGATGGAACTGAAAAATCACAGGTATCACAGGGTGTCAGGGGCTGGAAGGGACCTTGGAGATCTTCGAGTCCAACCCCCCTGACAGAGCAGGACCATAGAATCTAGCACAGGTCACACAGGA
>JAAGNO010019514.1:0-10943 GCA_033439905.1 Ceryle rudis
CACGGCTGGGCTGCGATTAGCGTTGACGCGATGGACCCCGCAGCAATGCGCCGACAGCCGTCTTGGTGAAGCTTGAGAACGGCTCGGTCAGCAGCACGAGTGTGTTTACAACCACCACATCACCGAAGACACTGGTTTTCCACAGGATCGTATTTTGACTTCCGTTTGCCACTTCAGGCAGATTGCCTAACTCCTCAGACTGAGTGGCCACTGGGGCTCCATGCTCAGCAACAGCTCAGCTACCTTAATCCTCAGTTTAGGGAGAGATTTCCCAACCCCTCAGGAGGAAGGCATCACTTCACTGGCCTCACCTTTCCAAAAATAGCTGGTTTACCCCACTGTCCCACACTGCACCCCTGCAAACAGGTGCCAGTGCACTGCCTCACCCCAGATTTGGGAGCCTGTTTATGGAGGGCATTTCTGCCCTTGTCACAGTTGCTTCTCACCTCTGCTTAGCATGAATTCTAATGTAAATGTAGCAATGGCCACGCTCCTACTGTATTTTAAACCTGAGCTGGTCTTTTTCCATTCCCCACTTGTGGTGGTTTGGTAGGCATTTTTAAAACCTTTGAAGTTAAAATATTCTTACACATCACTGTACAAATATGCATGTATTTTAATAATCCTACTACCTCACATGTGCTTTTGACAAAGAGCTTTTGTACACTGACCCAGCCCGAAGGCAGTTTCCCTAGGAGTGTCCTGGAAGGCAGACTGATGCATCCTGCTCTTCACCACCTCCTGCCTGGTTAGTGCTCCTGCATCACAGGTCAGGTGCAAGAAAAAATAGGTATACTGTCCTTTACAAATCTTTTTCAAAAAGAGATCCACGGTTTTCTGTTTCCTGGGTTAGTGAAAGCTTCAGCCACATCATGCTTAAAGGCCACCTGCATTCCTCTAGATCTCATCGCCAAACAGATCAACATTAATTAGCTAAGCTTGGACGCACCAGTGCCCTGTGTTCGTGTTTGAAAGAGCTGTGATCTAGCTGACACTAGAATTACAGTGCAGCATGAACATATATGAAGCAGCACTCTCCTAACCAGAACCACCAGTAGCAACATAAAACTACAATTAGGTAACTTCAGAGAAACATGTTTTGTTCTCTTTGTGATGTATTTTGGAATGGATGGTGTAGGAAAATCACAGAAGATTGGCGAGGAGGATTGTAAACATGGTCAAGTGACTTGCAGCTGGGTGTCCAAAACCACACATATCACACCAGTTGTTGCTCAGCTTTGTACACTTGAGGAGTATGTGTTTAGATAACATAACGTCTGTGGAGGACTCAGAGGCACCTTATCAAAAATGCTTGAGATTCCTGCCCTGCTGGGTGAAAGATCTAAGCACAGTGAAAAATTGTCTGCAAGAATCCCCAATACACAGGAGAAAGCACCACCTTCCAAAAGTTTTTTTCTACTCTATGTAGTTCCACGGTGCCTGTGTCCCCACCTGCGTGCCTCCACGCAGGTACTGCTGCGGAGATGCCCCCAGTTCACGAGGTAACAGAAGTAAATCCACTCTGCATTTCAACTATGGTTGAGTTGTTGCTGCGTCCTGCCTGTGCCAGCTCACGCAGGTGGTTCTCCGTTATGCGCGTGTTCCACAGTGCAAATCTGCATTACCTGTCACTCCATTCCTTAGATGCATAAAACAAACCTATCTGGTGCCATTCAGGAAAGAATATTTTTTTCTGAAGGGAAAAATGGGAATTCTCATCAGAGGAATTTAAATGCCATCCACTCCAGCTCTCCACAGGCAAAACTAACATCTAGTGCCAATATATAGATTTCCTCCTTTTTCCAGTAGCCAAACTTGTTGGCTTTTTATGGCTACACATTGCCATTTCATGCCATGTGGAGAAGAGGCAGAGTGTCCGTCTACTGTAGATTCAATCAAAATTCATAGTTGAATCATCTACATATTTACTAGGCATACTTTGTGTCATTAGGAAAACTTACTTCATTCTTTACTGCATCCACTGGGCTGCACCATGCACAACAGACCTGGAGCTCCTGTGAACTTGATGCAACCACCTTTGTCTTTCCTTCTTCCAGCAGGAGAATTCCTGTCTTGTGAGAGAGAAGCTGTCACTTAGCCTTGCCAAGTCCTTCCACTTCCACGATAAATATCCTTTTTTGTCCCCAAGTAAACAGTAAGAAGCAGATACAGTAAATTGAACAGCTGGGAATAGATGCTAGAGAGAAGATATTGGAGGTCAGCAGGAGCTCAAGATCAGAGACTCAAAACACATGAAAAGTGGACAATCAGTAAAAGGAGATGAGAGGTTATTCCGGGGTATTTACCTGCAAGTTTATTGGTCATTTAACTGGTGGTTTTGACTTGCTAAAAGCAGCAGGTAAAGAATGTCATGTAGCTATGCCATGCTGCTACTAAATTAAAGCAATAAGTAACATTTCTGGAACGGGGGGCATTGAGGAGGAAGGCATGGGGTTAGAAGTGGCATAAATTTACATTTTTTGGAATATCCATGAACTTGAAGTCAAAGGTGTGCTCTGCTGGGAACACAGGTGTGGTGGAAATGGACCAGAAGCATACTGCGGTCCAGTGTTGAAGGAGATCCTACATATAAGCTAAAGAAAATTTAAATATTGCTTAAACATTGAAGAGGTAAAAATAGTAAAATGCCCTCTAAAATGGAAGCATTTTTAAAGAAAATATGTTCGAGGTGAAACTGAAGTGTTTTTTAACTGTACAATTTGAAAAAAGGTACCAAAGATGCACAGGAAGCAGACACGGTGCTTGCAGGTGTTACTTAAGAGCGTAAACAAGTTCTTGGTCAAAGGGGGAGGGGAGAGGGCGGGAGGGAAACAAAGATAAAATGTTACTTTTTGATCTTGACTCCTCCCAAGACAAGGTTGACAGTTGTCTGACTGGCAACATATAGACTGGTAAGATAAAACCCTGCTACTACCTGCAATTCAGCAAAATAATGTGAAATGGGAAAATAAAACAACCCTGCACTCTGTCGGACAACTGAAGTAATGCTGTACTAGATTGGATTTATTTTAAGGTTAAGTAATAGATACTTAAGATGCCCCCTTCTGATGAAAGCCTGTTAAATCTTCCAACAGGATCAATTTAACACTCAAATACAGCAAGGAAGAATCAGGACAGTTTTATCCTACATGCATTAGCTCTCAGCACAGGTACATTTCATTTGAAATGCTGCTCTGTCAGCCTGCACCCTTACACAGCAAGTACACTCGCTCACGGCATGGTCAGCTCACCTGACAGCTCACGAGCACCCAGAGGGAAGTCTTCTTGTGCTTCCCTCCCTGCTCCTGCCCAGGCTGTTGCATGGCTCATCCCCTATGGGTTCCATTACATAAATTCAGTTACCTGGGGAAGGTCCCAGCCTGTGTTCTTTTTTCCCCAGACATCTGAAGCTTTATCAGTTTGAGGGAGGATTTAGGGAAATTCCAACATGGTCCCAACACAACAGTACACCAGCTGATCAGTTACGCTTTGTGTGTCTTCCTCAATTTACACAAGACTACCTGCACAATTTCTTACACATCAAACACATGAAAATGCCTGATGCTTACTAATTATTGACTTTTTTTCCCCCAAGGCAACAGACGCAGCACTAAGCTATCAGCTGTCAAACTGGCAGTCCAGATTAATACTGCAACTACAGTTTTCTACTTGCTACTCACTCCCTGCGTTACTACCTACCTCTTGAAAAGTACATTTTAACCGATACTAAGAATATGGTTAAGAATCAAAACTACACCACTGTAAATTATGAGTTGTAGTCAATGCAGGAGCTACAGAAACATCCTTTCATAATCAAGATTTATTTGGCTTTTGTTTGGTGATCACAGACACTATGAACAATTTCACAATTTTTTTTTTATTCACATAGTTTCTTAAATCTAAAAACTACAGTTCTGTCATTTTGTTGTTTTTTTTTTTTTTTTCTAGGACTATTTCAAATATTTTTCATTTGATCTTTGTAGACAAGCTGTCCTTTAAAACTGGATGTGAAGTTCCAGTATCTCAAATACTGACATAACAAGTTACATTTGCCAAGCAGAAACTTTCACTTCGTATTTAAAGATAGAATAAAAGTTCCCAATCTTTTGCATCACAGCTACAAAGTTGTTGAAAAAAAATAAAAGCTGCAACTACCAAAAATAACTTTGTCACAGACATACATCACTCAGCAAGAAATCCAACACTAGGGAGCAGTTTTATTAGATAAGCAATTCTACTGATGGTACAGCCATGGCCAAAGATAAATAACTAAAATGTTAAGACATTCTCAACATATCATTATGAATTCCAAAGTCTGATCTGTGTTATGCTTCATTTAATAGGATAGAAAAAAACTGTCCCTCACAGTTTATGGAACGCGAAGCCTAATCAGGGCTTCAAAGCACTCTCCTTATTGTAACATGCCATTAATTTCTGGTTTCATAGAAAACAGACAACCAGTACATGATTTTACCACTTAAAAAAAGCATTTACACTTATCTAAATATGTAAAAAAATGGGTTGAGTTGGTATTCTCTCCTTTTTAAAAATGTGTTTTCTAGAACTACTAAAAAACTTGCATTTACAAAATACTTGATAAAAATATTCCTCTGAATTGTACAAGAAGAAAGGTATAAGGACCACCAGTTAAAGACTTGGTACCAGATGTTACTCAGACTTAGCTTCTTTCTCTACTGCTGCATCAGATGCTGGGGTCTGAAAAGAAGACAAAAACCAGAACACTTCAATGCACAAAGTTCAGCACTAAGTTAGTTCTTAGTTCATAGTATTTTTACTGTAAAAGTTAGCTAAGTTCACATATAGACCAACCATATCTTGTTTCCACATACTATGCTTTACAGTCTTAAACTGGTGTCATGATCTGCTTATTTCACTGGGATAATGACCCTCTAAAACCAAGCTGTTTTGAAAAGGTTTCTATATCCTCAGATGCATCAGTATGAATTTCAGAATGTTGCTACTGTTACTACTCAGTACACGCTGTAAAGCATTTTTACTAAAGAACAAAGCCCATTTCAATAATTACTGTTGTTATGACAGGAAAATGGGGCTTTTCAACTTCAGCTAAAATCCCTGCATATAGGGTCTTTAGACACTATAGATAGGTTTCATGCATTTAAATTTCAGCTCAGCACAATGAACACACTCTGAAATCGTACCATGTTTTAAAGTAGCTAAGAATTAGACGTGCAGTACTGCATAAAAAAATGATTTTGTAAAAATACATTCAGTGAAACAGAACTGTAACAGCAGAGCTATACTGTTTTGAAGCCTTTATATGCTGAAGCTCACTTCAGAACAAAAGCATACGAACTTAACTGATTAAAATTACAACTCCATTTATATCAGAAAACTCACTGGATTGGCAATGTATGCTAAAAAAGGGAATGTAGCATATGTATGAACATAAAAATTATACACTCCTTTCCAGCACCACCAGCAGAACAGATTGCTTAAATCACAGCAGTACTCAAACAGGAACTTTCTAACTCCCGTTCCATCTTTACTGCCACCTGGGGGAAGTTTTTGAAGGATGAAGTGTGGAAGCCATTTCTATTCACAGGCACTGGTATCTCTGAGCACAAACAGAAATCGTCACTGGCCTGCCACCACACCGTGGATTAACAATAGCACTGCTGACACTACTGTCCTGACTGAAAACAGGAATGTCCAACAGAACAAACTATACCTCTGCCTCTTCTAGACTTAGGTATTGTATTAAACCTGCAATTTTGGCTGGTGTGACCGCCATGAGACCAGCAAGAAGATATGCCCCAGAAGTCATCATCCATTCCTTGTCAGTTTACATCATCTCTGCACTAGTATACTAAATAGACCCCAGCTAAGGAATACTGCCAAATTTCACTTTCACTGGTATTGCTGAAATACTACACACACAAGTTAAGCGACCACATTGTGACAGCAGTACAGAGCTAGAGCTACAGAAAGTTAAACCAACTAAAGAATTCTTAGTTACAGCATAATTTTTTCACACAGATCACACCGTAAGCTTGCAAATGGAAAACTGTTACCCCAGAATAAGTTGTCTTGTACACTCAACTAGCATCCTGCATCTTCCTCACCCACCAAAACATAGCTACCTAAACACCAAATATCCTTTCCTTCTACTTGAGGATCTATCTGCACAGTGATAGATCAGTGTGACAGAATTCAGAGAGAAAACAAAACCAAACCACCACACACAACTTTTCAATGCAACAACCAGACAGGAAGCATGAATCACACACTTGAAAATAAAAAATAATAATAATAAAAAAATCTGACTATCTGATCAGCAAACTCAGCTGAACTAATTAAAATGAGTGAGACGTTCAGTACTGCAAAAACCTGACACTAGTTCTAGGCTTGTTACCACATGAAAACTTGTGTTTCATCCAGTTGTTAACAGCTGCCCTAGTAAATGGTACTGCTTCTACCTACAGGTCTTTTCCTAAATTTAAAACTAATTTACGTCCACATTCCAGAAAGAATACAGTGTGGAGGATGTTTTAAGTTAAATGATCTGTGACTCCTAAAAACTTCAGTAACATGGCCATTTTAGCACAGCATTACAGCCAAGACTGATTTGGCACATTCATTTCTTCAGCAACAATTAGTAGTTCCTGCACTTTCTCTCCTATCCCTGCACCAAACCATCCCTTCTACCAGCAGTGTCTGTATCTCCTGACTCCTATAAATGTCATTTAAACTTTGGCTAAATCATTTCAACTTTGGGTTTTCAGTGAAAACTCCTACCCGTCCCAAGAACGTGAATATTTCATTTGCCAAAAATCTTGTAGCAAGAGAGAACCTCTCTTCCGGTAACAGCAAAGGCAGACCAAAACCCAAACCAACCCCTTCCAAGACAGAGACACACACCCAACAGCCTTGAGCAACAGCCCCTCTGTATACCCTGTATGTGCGTATTTTGCCAAGACCTACCTGCGGGGAAAATATCCCCTCTCTGAAGGACATTATCCTGCATATGAATTTTGGTAAAATTTTCCCCCGTCTCCTTAACTGCAGGGACTGTTACCACATCACTGCAACTCTTTCTGGGGCAACTAGAATTTCCCAAGTATATCTACTGAAGTTTCAATAGCCTACATCATTCTTTCCACAGAAATAGATTCTATTATAAGAATTGTGCATGTTTCTGATAGGTGTTTGGATCAACCGCTACTGTAATTATCCATCTGCTTTACACCAGAGAATACAGACAGCTTTACCTCCTCACTTTTAGCTTCCCCATTTTCTGCAGGCAAGTTGTCCTTTGTCTGTTCTTGGTTTGTCTCTTCTGTCTGTTTTCCTTTAGGCCCCTTTTTCCCCTTTGATTGAACTTTCTTGTCCTCAGATTTATCCTACAATGAAATAAATCTCCAGTAATTAAAGTTCCTACGACCTACTAGATAAACTTTGAAAATTATAAAAGCCACACAAACCAAAACGGACTTGCTAAACAGCAAGAGCTAGTACAAACTATGAGCTAATACTCAGTTCAACTACCAGAAAAGTCTTCCAAACTATATACAGACAAACAAACACAATTTCAGACAGTCAGTAAGATGAGAGAATAAAACTGGGAGAGAAGATAACTAGATTCTAGTGGCTAGAAAAAACGATTTGTAATTAATAATTTAACCTTGTGGCCCATAAAAAAATAGCAATGCAGTCCTTCCAGACTGTAAATAGAAAGAACTTCAAACACTCTTCCTCTTAGCTAGATGCAATTTCATTAACCCAACCTAAGTAAATGTACCACCTGGAAGTATCACTTTCCGTGCTCCTTTGTTAGTATCAAAGTCACGTCCTCTGTACCTACATGACTGTCGTTAAATGGGTAGGGAAGAAGTATTTGTTCAAGAGATAGTTCCATATAAGTATTTAATACGTCGTCCCCCCCCCGACATTTCCTTACAGCCACCTAATGCTACGAAGTTTACCTGTCCTCCAGCTGATCCCTCTACTTAGAAAATATTTCTAACAATTCAGAGATACTTAAATGCACTGGTTTTGACAACATCAAAGTCAAGCATTACTCGACTAACAAAAATGTTCAATAAATGACAAACCAGAACACTTCTTCTGGGTGGGTACAATGTGAGTAAGCTGCAAGAGAATGTACTGCATTTACACCTCTAAGCAGAGGACCACTACACACAATCCAAGTTAACGTGTGTCTAATCTCATTAAAAATACTCTGTGTTTCCTAAGTATGCTCTTCAAATTATGTCCTAAATTCTCATCTCTGACCTAAAATTCACTCCAAGAATTAGAAGCTCTTATTTCTGCATATTTAAAGTACTGTAGGAATGCGTATCTCAGATTAGTATTAGAAACCACTTGGTCAGAAGTACATGCAACTTCCTTACCTCACGTATGCAACTTTCTAACAGCTATTTTGACTAAGTTTCTCATTTGACATGAATGCTCACATAAAATACCACCTTGATGACAAGTTCACTTTTGTCAACCAGTTACAACTATTGCGCATAAGTGCTTTACACCACTCGATGCAAACATGCAGTAAGCTACATTACATATAAAAGAGATGCAGGATAAGAAAATAGCAATAAAAAAAAAATCAATGCTGAAGCATCTTGTGTCAGATAACTAAACTGTTAATGTCCATAAAACTTTAGAAATTCTTTGCTCCTATTTTTAGAGAAGATATTTTTTTAATTCTCATGAACAGAGAAAACACTTGAAACGTGCTAGTGGAAAAAAAAAATCCTTTAAAAAAGCTGAACTCAGTATTACAAATTCAGGTAAGAGACAAAACTTCACAGCGCAGAGCTCTCTGCTCTGATTGTCAAAATGTCTTTTTCTTCAGTAATAGGTTTTTTAGAACAGAACCACCAAGTAACTCCCTAACTGGCACACTTCTCACAACCAGGAAAAATACTGTCAGGGAAGTTTTAAAAAGTTACAAAGTCGGTGCAAAGAAGCATCTTTGGATGGATCTGGTACAGAAAAAAGGTAGCAATTAAAAAAGAAATAAATAAAGATCTACCATTTCACTCATATGTAACAGTTAAATTTTTCCGCGAGCAATTTAAATGAAGTCCAGAGATAGCTAAAGTAAGGAATCACTGAAATTAGAGAAGTAAAACACAATTAGAACAAAAGCAATTTTTACATCAACAATGAGAAAGTTTCCAAATGATAAATGATTTTAGTGAAAGCATGGGTTTTTGGACAAAGAGAATCAAATGTAAAACAAGTCATATTTTTATTTGCATTGCCAATAGTAACAGCAATAAGGAAAAAAAAAAAAAAAAAAAAAAAGAAAAATTGTTCAACATATTCCCATCAAAGCAGCATTCCACGGGGGAATTTGCCTGGGGCCTCATGATGCAAGAGGTTCTACTTCATATTCTAAGATGACGATTGCTTGCGATGTACTTGTTGATATGAGTATGTTCCCAGCTATGAACTGGGGGAATCTTAGCAACCTGATCTAGTTGAAGATGTCCCTGCTCACTGCAGGGGGGGCTGCTGGACCTTTAAAGGTCCCTTCCAACCCAAACCATTCTATGATTCTATGATGTGCTTCTTTCTATAAGTAGTTATAGGCAGCAAGTCTGTATCATGCCTGTCAGTCAGCATCAACTAGCAGCATTAAGAATTCGATGCACCACACAGACAGTGGAGAAAAAAAGAGAGACTCGGAAGTGAAGTAAAATAAGAAAGCTTCCCCAAATCCTTTAGGCTTACAACTTTGAGAATATGAATGCACTCATATTCAAACCATTGAAATCAAGGTGCATTAGTGATAATTAACTGTTCAGTAGATTAATAAAATGAAAATATAAAAAATCTGCAGAGTTCTGTATTAGTGTATTTGAAATGTTTTTAATCCATACATTAAAAAGCCTATAATCGGAAGGGGGCACTTAAAAACACCCATACCAACAATCCAACAGACACACAGCCTCTTTTATTTCTCCCACGAAACAAAGAATTTTACACCTTTACTGGCACCATGAAGGCTATAGTAAAAACCTGAATGATACTAAACCACGCTTACTTACACATACATACAAAGACCTGAAAAAGCTAGACTACATGAATGTAAAGTCACATCTTTTTTCAGTGGCTACCTAAGTAATTAGATTTTTTTATTGTCCCAACACACTGCTTTAAGCTGAGAATATATTTTATCTCCCTTTTGTTACAGTGATGAAATACAATCCTACGTACAGTTGTTTTGACATTCAAATAGTTCTGCTCAGTACCGAACTCCAGTCTAACACACATAAATCACTGCCCACGTGCCTATGAAATACTTTGAGTACTTAACAAGGATCTACTCAGACAGCAGTGGAATGCACCTGTAGATACTGGCAGAAGCAGCTGAAAATGACACTTCAGCTAAAGGAGCATTCCCACAAGGCACATGGAAAAAGGAGTAAAATCATTCAAACACCATGCATCAACGACGTGAAACGGGATGCCACCAGACCCCCGCAAAACAAACTCCACCACCTTTTCTTCTCCCTCCCCAATTCCCAGCGACTCTCACCTTTGCCGCTAACTTTTTTGGTTTCGGCTCTGCTTTGGCAGGAGCAGGTTTCTGAGAATGAAGAACACAGGAGAGATTCAGCCCTCGGTAAGCCTCTTTCCGCTACAGTTCGGCACAGACACCCTCCCCCTCCAAACCCAGTAGGGGCAGCCCTCTCTCGCTCCTGTACTTACAGCGGACAGACGCGCGGATCGCCTCTTCGGCTACACACAGGGAAAAGAGAGAGAAGCGGCGTGAGCGGGCAGGCCGGGATCGGCACGGGGCGGGCCCCGCCAGGCCCGCCCCCGCCGCCCTGCCCTGAGCACCTACCTCCTCGGGGGCCTCCCCGTCCGCCACCGTCACCTGCCAACACAAACAGCGCGCGTCAGGCGGCGCAGGCGCCTCGCGCCGCCGGCGG
>JAAGNO010019518.1:0-18025 GCA_033439905.1 Ceryle rudis
TTCCCTCTCTCTTCCCCTTTGGGGAGGGAGGGAGGTTAACAGAGAGTGTCTGTTATTGGTCTAAGGGGCCACCCTGAACCTAAATTGTGACAAGTCTGAACACTACTCCCTGCTGCATTGGATTACAGGGTAATATTTTTGAAATGTGCCCTTGTTGCTAACTCTGAGAGATTTACAATGTTTGGGCTGCATTATGGACAGGATGGCACAGCTTTTTACGACTAAATGTTGATCTTGTAACAGTCATGGCACAAGGAAACATAGAAAGAGACTCAGTGATGGGAACCATCCCTTCATTCCCCTTCATCTGTAGAAACAGTGAGGTGGTATCAGTGGTCTTGCACATTACATTTGGTGGTTGGCTATTGTGAGGTTTATCCAGAGTTGGCTTATGGCAAGCAAGATAAATGTAAGATCTCAGAGATTTTGAGAAGACATCTAAAGTCAAGTCTATCCTGTCAACTAAAAAAGGGAAAGACTGATGCTGCAGGGTTCCTGCAGAGTTTGCTGCATCTTCTAGGCAAGGACTGCAGCCCCATCCAGTTGCCTTTTGCTCCTACTGGCTTTTTCTCTTGGATGCTGAGTGGTCCTTGTTGCTCAAGGCAGAATCACCACTTGTTTCACCGAATGTTGTAGTAGCTTTGAGTAACCTAGTGTCTCGTGTGCCTGATTTATTCAAAGAGAGAGGAGTTGGATATGACCAGAAAGGGAGGTCTGGGATATGCAGCTGAGAGGCACTGTTCGGTTTGCTGCTAGGAAAAGGTGTATTACGAGAGTTAAAGGTTTTCCATTGCTATCTGAGTTTTTGTTCTGTGGAAATCCTGATTTTCTTGCTGAGCACTGAAAAGTGCCCTGCCTCTGGAATGTTGTCCTTCGAATAAAATTATTTGTCCTTGAACACTGCCAAGAGCCCTCTCCTGTTTGTAAACTCATGGCCCAAAGGCAATCCCAGAGATTATAACATGTGAAGATCTCACAAATTTCTCAAAAACAAGTGTGAAATTAGATTGCATGTCCTAGATGTAAATAATCACTTCTTGCATATGTACACCTTTGGTGATAGCAATGTGAGACCTCTTTTGCTAGAGAGGCAAAATGGGACTATTAAATACAAAGATCTCCTCTAAAAGCTGTCAAAGTATTTTGGCTAAGCATCATCCCCTGCTTGCCCTGCCCTTTGATCCTTTCCTACTCTATCACTATCTAGTGTCAGAGAGAGGATAATGGAGCTCTGGTCCAACCTCGCAGGGCCATTCTTCTGCTAAAACTGTGTAGATCTGACATAGGGGTATCAGATGGTGGCCAAATATTTCTCTGATAAGTCCCCCCTTATGGGTATAGTTAAAAGTATGTTTAAACCCCAGCACTCATACATCAGAAGCCAAGCCCCCAAACTGCTAAGAGGAGTGAAAAGTCAGGAGCTTAAAATTGTCAGCAATAATAACAAGCCTTCAGAAGGTGGGTTATTTCTGTGGTTTGCTATTGTTGGGTTTTCCTTCTGCAGCTTTTATGGCTCAGGTTTTCAAGCATTCCTCATAACTGCTAGAATAGAGAAGTAGTTTTTATGAAAACTGTGGAACCTGAAGCAGAAGTGTAAACCACCAAATACCATTAGAACTGCTAAATGAAAATAGGATTTTTTTAGGAATGGTAGAAAGAGTGTCAGTGCTAGATATGGTGCCACTACTTTCATTTTGTCTGGATCATTTTTAAAACTAACAACACTACGCTGGGAAGAAGTACCTGTGTCCCCTTTGGTTTTAATGCCGTGTCTGTTCCCATGGACTGTTTGATGGAAATGCTGTAAGAGTGTGGAACCACCTCAATTATGGTCTCAGGGTCCATTTTTCCTTCACATTCATACCTCACTGATGGCACAGACAGGAGTAAGGCTGGGCGCCCAGCCTGTCATGAAGCCTCAAACTTTAGATACTGCTTTTTCTAATAAATTGTCATTTGGGATGGGATAGAGAAACTGAAGCATGAAAATGCCAGTTCCAGAAAGGAAAAATGGGAAGAGAGTTTGTCAGTGCCAAGCACAGGAATCAAATGCTCCATTTGACCAGTCCAGCATTGTATCACTGAAGCAATTATATATATGGCCTCGATATAAAAAGTACTATTTTCTGCACTGTTACCTTATATACATAGAGGAAGATTGATCAGAAATGCAGATTGGAATGCCATCATGGTGCCCCATGGCATATGTAGCTGACAAGTTAGGAGGGAGTGGAGAATTAGTCCCACAGTTTGCTCCTGGCATTTGCAAGGTAGAAACATCCCAATTCTTCCACAGCCCATCTGTGGCGCTAAAGGCTGGCACCATAGATAAAGAAACAGCATTGTCTGTATTACTTGTCCCTAATTTTTTAAAAATAGGTTAATGTTGAGGGGTTGTTAACACTCGTAGCAAACAGGGAGGTTTCCTTTTCACCCTCCAACACGGGAGCACCTTCACTGAGGAGGCTGCTCTGTCTTTTCCTCCTTTAAGCCTCTTTAGCTTTGTGGGAAACTCTGGAGCGATTAGGGGTTGGCTACTGCCCTCTAGTGATCTTCACCATCAGCTAAGGCTTCTACCTCACCTTCTTTCTAATCACGTTGCTAAAAATTAACTTTGTGCGTGATCAGATGCATGGAATTCCGTATTATGAAACAGTGCCTGATTCACGAGACCTCAAGTTTTACAGCAGGTGACAGTGAGGACTGTCGCTAGTGTGGACACCAGCTGATACATCTCTAAAAATACAGTTAATGCATTCCAAGCATGCTACGTTAGGCAGTTATATTATCACCTTAGTTCTTTCCCTATTCTTTACAAATTGATATACCTTGCTTTGCATAAATTTATTGATAGATTTGTTCCTTAAATAAAAATATAGCAGCATTTGAAATATCATGCTTTAATAAGAAGGTTACCCTCCTGTCCAAAAAAAAACCCCAAAACCAAAACAGCCACCACCAAAACATAAACCAAAACCAACTACTCCTGCTACTAGTGGGAAGCCTCAGAGCATGTGAATTGTTGAAAAAAAATCAATATTTGCTTCAAATACTAGTTAATTAGTAGGATACATGCTTTTTTCCTCAAGTTACTGATTCAAAATGCTAGGTTCCTTAAGTTCTCATCAAGGTTGACCCAACACAAGTGCTGTCTGAGCAGAGCTCTACTGTTGGCATTAGAGGGCACTCTTGAGGGTTTATTTCAATTTTTGCCTCTCAGTCTGGCTAGGATCTGGCTAGGATCTAATTTGAAGCAGGCTAGAATATTTTTGCTCTATTACCCAGGCTAAATGCAGTACAGTCAATTAAGAAAAACTGCCTCATTAAGTCTAGCACCTAGCTGTGTTGCTCATCGTGAACATGAACAAACATGGGTTAGGGACAGCTGAGTAGTTCTGCAGGTACAATGGCTGCAATTACAGTATCCTCAAAGCATGTTCATCTGATTGGCCTATGTAATAATAAACAAGGAAAGAGTGGCACCTTTACTTTTATCCTGGAAGACTAATTGAGTAGTTAATAGTTTTGGCTTGTTTTCAGCAATATTACTTACTGACATGAATGTGCTTAAATTCTCACCAGAGTTGCCCAAACCACTCTGGGTTTTAATTCAGAGACATGACACCATCACACATATGAACAGTGCAGCTTATTTGCTCTTTCATGTAGTTTTGTGCTCTTGTTTCTAGGCCAAAGAACACTGCTTACAATCATCTTTAGGTACAGCATTTTCATATTTCGTCACTTTTTTTTGGTCAGAATTAAGTAAGGCAAAGGTTACCAAAGTTCTTGGCATTCGCCGTGTAACGTAGGAGGGAATCATCATCATCATCAGAGTCTCTTGTGTAATCTACTGATATTTTTGGAGATAAGTTTGGGTAATAAAATGTTTGTTTTAAAAAATAATAAAAATTGCCTATTGTAAAAAAAAAAAAATGTTGTTGAGGTAACTTCATAAAATCAAATCTTACAATGGTGTGAGGATAATTTGCAAAGCCCAGACATATATGATTTCTAAGGAAACATTCTAGAGCAAATAGAAAGCAAATAATTTTTCATAAACATGAGATGTCAGAGGACAGTGATTCACCATTCATCTGAGGGGAGGGGAAGAGTCAAAAAATATGGGTGGAAAAAATGGTGAGCTAGGGGACAGCATATTTCAGATCCTGAATCACTTCGGTATAAGCCGTACCGACAGCTACTCTGTTTTTTGAGGATTGTTCCAAATACAACATTACTTGTCTTGAAATGATCTTCAATGGTCCTAAAATTAGCTTGGTACTGGAGCTGCCCATTTTTCCAGTAATTTCTCTAAGATGTCAGCATTGTTACTGGCTGTGAGAAGCAATGCTCTACCCTCATCTCCATGGGAAGATGATGTTTGTCTTCTGCAATGGAGTACTTTAGAAAACTGCATCCTCTCCATTTCTATGATTTTCAGTGTGTCCTGGATATCTCTGAAGACCATCTCATTGATAGCTGGCAGCTGCAGAGGTAGGAAGGTCTCATGTCCCCTAACCTGACAATTGGGCCATTTAAAAAGGCGATCAGGGTTCTTGCCAAGTGTTGTGCCAACAGAGAAGATTTTTTCAGGTAATAGGGTAAAGTAGCAACTTTAGGGTAACTTCAGGATCCCTATAATCTGGCTAAACTTGAGTCAGGCTTTTTCCCCCACCCTGGTCTCCTGATAGTCTCCTTACCCTGCTGCTGCATAGATCTGTGCAGAAGGAACTTTTAAGAGTTTTTCACCACTCTTATCACAGTTATACTGATTCAAACAAAAGCCAGGAATCTGGAAAAAACCCATTTCCACTAAAATCAGCCCATGGCAATGCCTTTTGATACTAAACAGGGAGGAATCTCTTTGGTATCTTTAGGAGTGCAGCATTTGAAATGTGAAAATCCTGGTTTCCTTGGACAAGCAGCTGCTCCAGATGTATCGGTCAGCCTGCAGCATGTGTATCAGCTCTGAGAGCAACCCGGAATTCACAGAACTGTGCCAAACCCTTGGAAACCTAATAAATGGCAACTCAATGAAGCAATAGACTCTGCTGCTGCCTTAGCACATCCCACGCTGTTGTTTCTGTGGAGGCACTTGCAGGTGTTCGTCATACAAGTCAAATGTATGGGACCAATGTACTGTGCTTCAACAGAGCATGTGCTGCCACCTAAAACCACACAGTGGAAGGGGAGAAAGAGTTTGTATCAGGGAACAGCATTTTAGCAGCTTTCCCCAGTGTTTTCAGTGGCCTGTTCCTCCCTTTGAAGACCGTGGTCTGCAGAGCTCCATGTTTCTTCAGACTGTCTTCAGAAAGTCTTCCCTTTGCCCCACTCCTGGTTGCTAATGTGCACTGCATGGGAAGATGGAACCTTATAATAATTAACAAGTGGTAAAAATTAATTGAATTTAATCCTTACACTTGAATTGTTACAAGTTATCCTTTCTGCCTAGTTTGACAACTGGCAATCCCATGTGAAGAAAATGTGTGGGGATTATCGGGCTGGGCTGGGTTGCACAAGATCCCACTCTACCTGGGAGGCCAATGGCAGCCACCAGCAGCTCACCCTGCTGTTCCAAGAGCAGTCTTCTCTGCTCAGCTGATTGAGTAACAAGGGAGAAGGGTGATGAGATAAAAATTAAACCTGGGAGAGTAATTGGTGTTTAAACAGTGAAAGTTTTTCTCTCACACCTGCTGCACACAGGGTGGTGTAACAGCTGGTTATGTGTGAATGGTGAACTTGGTGATGTGCTTGGTAGATGTTATCTGCTTGCTGGCTTCTCTTAGCACAGAGTCCCAGTCTGAGAAAACTACCAAAACACTGCAGATCATCAGAGAAGCCACAAGGCGTCCAAGGAAATTTTAACCACCATTTTAGACTGATGGAGTAAATCATATTTAGCACCATTCACAGGTACATAGGATACCCAGTGGCAGATGTAAAATAAGAGGTAGACTGGGAAGGGAAGTTCATCAGGTTTCCCAAGAAGACTATTTTCCCAGCACCTTTCTGCCATTTTCTATTCCCTTTCTGCCATCTCTTTTTTGCCTTGAAATCCCTCCCTCCACTTCTTCATCCTCTTGCCAATGGCCAAGAAGTACACAAGCAGCCTTCTGCCTATTGCGATTTCCTTTCACCAGTTTTCATGGAGGTGGGAGCTGATCAGCTGCCTTCAGAACCTCCCCCATGTATTCAGAACCTCCCCTATTTGTGTTGGACCGGTGATCAAAAACCTATAGCAAACTTCATTTGCTTGATGATTAGGGATGCGGGCTCTCCAAAGATGATATCATAGAAACAGGTTATGAACTCAGCATGCACCTTTGCAGATCACTTTTACTTTCTGTTTGAGAAGAATGTGATTTGAGATAATAATGGGAAAACACATGTGGCTGTCTGCTCTGCTGATATTCAAGCACAAACGTGCAGTGAAGAGCATCAGCAAGCAGCACAGACAGTGCTGAGAGAGATGCATTTCAGTGCATTTGCTGTCTAAAGCAAGAGCGCTGCTTGGGGTTCAGTTCTGATCTTAATCCCCATCCATCAGTATAAAGTCAACTGCAAAGTAAACAAAAGTTGACATAAACCAGAAAGGGTGTGTAAAATAATGTTGATATTTATTTCCTTTTTGAGATATTTCTGCAGCATGCATTGTCTGATTTTTCATGTAACACTTTCAACTGGCTGAAAGTTAAAAGCATTAATGAAAATGCAAGTGAGATTAGGAGAGTGCAGGGCTTTTTCTCACTTTTGGTATTTCCATCTGTAATAAAAGTATTTTTATTTAAAATGTCTTGTTAGCCAGATGACACTGCTCTGCAGGATGGGAAGGAGACTGACAGGAAATATGTTGATGAACTAATGGATGGGTGAACATTAAGGGACTACAAAGCAGGTTTAAATACCTAGGATATTAATGTATTACCATCAAGGAAAAAATCTGTGCCATCCTCTTGACCATTGTGACAGAAGTGGGGGACCGGAGAAGTGGGTTGACGATGTACATGAGAGGCTGGATGGACACAAGTGTGCCTTGATGGCACCTGCAATGGAGTCATTTAATTCTGAATTACAACTGTGCTATTTTTATTAAGCAGTGATTTTCATCCACAGTTTTGTAAATCCCTGCATTGAAAGGTCTGTTACTTGCATCCTCACCTAACCTTGGCCTATGGTTATTTCCCTTTTTGTACAATAAACACGAATTCCAGCTTTTCCTTACGTTATATGTGTAGACTAAATACACTGACCAGGTCATTCTGCTACTGATAGTGGCAGTGGAGCCTTTAGGTGTATTTTGATCGCGGTCAAGAGTGATCAGCCATGTCAGCTATTTAGAAGATATATACTGGGTCCCTTTCCAGAAGTACAGTGCACATTATGTACTATTTTTTATTGGTGGGGGTGACCCTGGCATTGTCTTTTCAGGTGGGGTTTATGTTTTGGGGTTTTTTTTATTTATGGTCTTCATTACTCTTTTTGCATGAGCTGGCATTGACACCACTGTGCCTTTCGCTGGGTGCTTCTCAAAGCACTGCCACTCTGTTGCAGAGGTGGTCTTAGGAATCACCCTAGTCATGGCATTCACTTTTATGAGGCAAATGTTCATGGGGGTTATTCTTCTATTATTATTTTAGACTTTGTTTGTGTGGGGATGTTGCCTGGGTGCCCCTTTATTGCCTATAGAGGAGTATGCAGGCTTGGCAGCTGGTACAGCAGGCACTGACACAGCAAGATAGGCGCTGCACAGTGCAGGGCAATGAGCAGAAGGAGGAAGGGGGCCATGACTACCGTCACTCTCGGTCCTAGGTGTTGTCTTTCAGAGCAAAATTAATTTTAATTCACAATCACTGTGCCTTCTAAACCCAAAAGAATCTGTTGGAGTCATTCCATTAGCATCAGAGGGCATTATGCCTCTGATGGAACTGAAAACCTCTGTTTTCACTTGTTGGCATGAACTTGTTGTTCAACCTATTTAATGTTTTTCTTTACACTTGCACGTTCATCTTCTTGTTTTTCTAAATATGGAGTTAAAAGACTAAAGTGTCAGTACATATTTTTTCTGTTAATGATGATACTGATTTTTGCATTAAATAAATATTTATTGACAGGAGAAATGCAACTTTAATTTTTAAGGCAACTAGCAACCGAAGAAGGCTGTGGTTTTTCAGATATGTGTGGAATCAACAGGTTAAATTCACCTCTTCTGTATTGATTCTGACTGTAGTGAATTTACATTAAGGATAAATTTGAGCAAACATTTCTGGGCAGCTGTCGATCTGCTCTGGTCTTTAACCTCAGTGTTACGAAAGTTCTAAAATAGGTCTTGGGGATCTGTTTGGTAAGAGTGAGAGATTTCTTCTTTGTCCACAGCTACTGAGTGCATAAAAAAGTGTTTCAACTGCAAAAATAGCTTCTAATAATGATGTTCAAGCACAAGCAATTGCCAGACAGGTGCCAGAGGAGAAAGATACATCAGGGATCTGAAAGTTGGGAAACGTATACCACCGTGCAGCAGGTCCTGATGCAGGGAGCCCATAGCTAGCACTGTCTGGGATGTATGTTCCTCAGTGCCATATGGAGGCACCAACTTGTGTTTGGGAAGTGGTAGAGCCTGTTAGCCAGGTCAGGTATCTCGGTATCGTGCTATATGGTACATTTGGGACATGGGCACACTTAATGTGGTGGTACCGCTCAGGAGACAGTAATGCAAAAGACCAGCTATTGGTCCTTTGCAAGGGTTATTGCAAATATTCAACTTTTTTTTTTCCTTCTTCTTCTTCTTTTTTTTTTTTTTTTTTTTTTTTTTTTGATGAGGCTATGGGAGTTCAGAGAAGAAAAAGAAGCATCTTTCATTCGTCACTTTCATACAGACATTCTTCACTGGAAGTCGGCTTGTTTACCAAATGATGGAACATTCCTTCTCTTTCATTCAAAGCACTTTTTTTATGTGCCACTGCTGTGTTATCAGGCAGTTGGAGAGGGTGGTAAAGCATGGTCTCAGGCAAAATAGGTAAAGAGATAAGGAGGAAGACATTAAAAGAAAATTTAGGAAGAAAACCAAACTGATTTTCTTGATTTGATCTATTGTACTAAGGAATAATCTTTCAAAGAAGCTGCATTAACAGAGTCAACTTTAAACACCCTGGGCAGAAAGCTCAAGGGACCACTGTAGGGAATTGTCCAACCCTGGTAAAAGGGAGACATAAATTGCTTAATAAGCAATTCTCCATTTGTAATCCTTATTAAATTTCACCCTAATCTCTGAGCATTAACAGCAGCGGCTGTGATAGCAGAAGTCATTTTTTTCTGTCAGACAGTTCTCCCTCTTTTTCTGAGAACTTAATTTTCCATTACTATTTTGGGAGTTTGGGTGCCTTTATTTAGCAATGTAGATTTTAGTCTCCAGACACACAGAAGTGTATTTTGTAATAACCTTACTGAAGGCAAATTGCCAGTATTCAGTATGCATGGGACGTATTGTCAGAAAGCTCAAGATTTTTAGAAATTTTGAGCCAGGTAAGCTCAAGTACTTAAGTATTTTGCTAAATAAGACTGCATTTAAGACTGTTTTCCAGTGGAATTTGTACTCTTAAATCAGTGTGAAAGGTTTCTCAGTGTAGTGCTTAACTTGATAAGCAAATAGCCAAACAGCTAAGTAAACTGTTAGTGAGGGTTTTTTGTTTTCCTGTGGTTCTTGGAAAAGAACGTGCATGAAAGGTGATACAATCTGACCTCTAAACATACTGTGAAGATTGGTAAACATTCCAGGGTATCTCCCACAAAATCAGGAAAGATCTTCAGACGGATATAGGCTCATTGCAGCAATACTCTGTTTAGAATAAACAGTGGATTTGAGGTTTTCCACTATTTGACTTAATTTTTGCTGTCTTTTTGGTAGAAAATCATGTTTTCTCTATCTGACCTTTTTGGTAATTGTGGGCTGCGTTTGAAAAGGAGCTCTGAGCCTCACCCTGGGTGTCCCACTTGAGAAGCACAGTCCTGACCTTTCAGTTACTCACAGGCATACCCTGCACAATGCTTGAGGTGACTTACATCCCTCAAAACATTATCCAGAGTGAGACACTTCTGTGCCACAGCATGGTGGTTACTCTCACCAGGCACATAGGAGACGGTGTCTACCTTCCTTCTGACACCAGTGCACCAGTGTCTGCTTGCCTTCGGGTAGCTTTTCCTCTGTTTTTCTTTCATTTTCTTTGTTGGGTACATTTGCTTCTACAGGTTCATCAGAGTTGCTGTCCAGATGAGGCATTTCATTGAGGTTTTTCAAGTTCTGTATGGCTGCCATTCATTTTTTTATAATGCATCATGCTAGGAATTAGACTCCTGGTGCCTTCAGATGAAGGTTTAGTTCTGAGAGTTCCTCTTTACATCCATGATAAAGCCCCCAACATCCATAATAAAGCCCCCCCCCAATGCTGGCCAAACCATTGCATGCTAGGAGACTTAACAGCTTTCTTCAGTGTTTGGTCCAGAATAGTTCATCTGACAGCTCCTGTTCACAGTGCATGAGAGACCAAACAGTTTGTATTTGCCTTGGATTGACATGTTGGCTCAGCTCTGAACTTTGTCCTTCACTGATCTTTCATTCTGTGTGTTGTACAAGTTTGTAGTTTAAATCTCAAATCATTTATATGGGGATTTGAAAAGTCAATGTTTTCCAAGGGAGCGGGAGAGGGAGGCCCTTTTGACAATGGCTTGGTGTGCTAAGAGCACAACAATGCTGATGTGAAGTATAGAAAAATACTTGGCATTGGCCATCTTTCCAGAGTATTCTCTGTTTTCTTGTGGACTTTGGCACTACTCTGCTTCATGTGTCTCTGATTCCATCTGCTTTCGTCTGCTACTTTAGTCTCCTCTGTGCTCTCAGTATTAGAAAACTGCCATATGCTGTAAAGTTGCTCTGTGTCAATGTGATGGAGATGCCTTCCTTTGGCCAGCAAATTTTCTTTGCTTTGTCCCAAGTTAGTTCTGAATCTCCCTGTAGCATCTTGCTACATCTTGCAGTCTTCTTGTCCCAGGTTTGAATTATGTCTCTTGTTAGAGGTTCATTGAGCTTCTCAAAGGTAGCTCTTTACCTCCCACCAGAGATCCTCTTGTTTCCCCTTTCTTTTTGTACTTAAAATCATACTGTTTACAGGTCTCAGTTTTATGAGGCACCTTATTCTTCATGCTTCTGTATAACACTTCACGGTTGTCTTCATCTGCCTTGGTTAAGTGGAAGCTCCTACAAAGGGTTTTGGTCTGCCTGTCGCCAGAAATGAGGCTGATTTCTAATTGCCTTTTTCTATTTTGGTGGGACTCGGGGCTTGTAGGTAAAACATAAGTCTTTCCAAATTATTCTCTTGATTTCTTTTCAATAAATACTAAGAACTGTAACTCTGACAGAGATCTGTGTCTTCTGGTGTCTGAGCTCTACCTGTGCAGCACTTGGACTAGTTTTACAGTAGCCTAATAAACGTGTTTCAAGAGTGACTTACTTTTGACCTTTCACTCTGCATGTGGATGCGATCGGCAGTCCAGTTAGGACTGGAGAAAGGAAAGGAAGTGTGATGGTTCAAGAGAAATTGAGCTGCAGCGGAGGACTGATATATTTTGTTTGGTAACAAAATGAGATGGCTAACCCCTAGAAGACATTGATGGAGCTGGTAGATATTTTCAGTGGAGCAGCATATTTTATTCACAGAATCACAGGTTCACAGAATGTCAGGGGTTGGAAGGAATCTCAAAAGATCATTTAGTCCAATCCCCCTGCCAGAGCAGGATCACCTAGATTAGGTCACACAGGAACACATCCAGGTGGGTTTTGAATGTCTCCAGAGGAGATTCCACAACCTCCCTGGGCAGCCCGTTCCAGTGCTCTGTCACACTCACTGTGAAAAATTTTCTCCTTACATTTACATGGAGCCTCCTATGTTCCATTCAATGGGACCTCAAGAAACAAACCTGGATTGACATTTCAGCACTGAAAAATAATATTGATCCACCTACAGTCATACTTCCTTATTCTGCTTCTCTTGGGCTTCATGTTGTTCTTTTTGTGGGTGTGAAAAGAAAGTGTAATACTAACCAAAAAAAAAGTGTAAATGTCATGTCTGAGGAATTACTTGAGGTGGGGTGCCTAGAAGTATTGCCATTTCTGAATTTTCTACCAGGTGTTTCTTTTGATCTATGCCTGGCAACAAGAGACTCTCCTGGTAAGAAAGGTATGGTGATCTTTAGATCAGTTTGTTTACTTGCTTTGAAAGTAGCTTTTAAGCTAGGTACTTATCCCTCTGCTATTACTCAAGAAAGGCTGTAATTGAAATCAGGAGTTTTAGCTGAATACATCCTACCATGATTGAGTCAGTCTGCACTTTGCATTTTTAGATAAAACAGAAGCATTTTCACATGAAATTTTCACTAAAATGTCTCTAAATGTAACAAGGGATTTTAAGAACAAATGAATATTTTTAAACCTTAATTTTGTTTAAGAACTAAAAAAGAAAAAACTAAATTAAAAAAAAAGATGACATCATGATATGTTTTAGTTGTTTTAGCACAAACAGCTTCGGGGCACCTCTACCTGCATACACTTCTGCAAATGTATGAATCTTTGTTTTATATAGAATCATAGTATTGTTTACAGATGTTTTACAAATAATATAATACAAATAAGCTTTGCCAGCAGTGGACATGTATGATGTATTTCAGGAGGATAACTGAGTTAAAATTGTCTAAACAGGTGTGATGTCCATGGTTTTCCTCAGTGACACGTTAAGAACATTCCGTGGCTTGGGATAAATGCTGTTAAAGGGATTTCAGTAGGACCAAAAAGCTGCTTTAGCTGCCAGACAGCTGCGCAGGAGCTCCTCCAGTCTTCGACTGGGTTGCATAAACCCAGTCTGATCTGGTTAGCCTTTAGATATATGGGCCTACCTATAAAATACAATATGTATAATTATATTTATGTGGGCCCTGGACCAACAGTGAGAAGCATGGGTGAGTTAGCATGTTGAGTTAGCAGATGTGAATGTTAACATGCAAGAACATGAATGTTTCTGTGTGATTTTAATTAAAAACTCTGCTTGCCATATTCCACAGAGACTTGAGGGTTTTGTTCAGTATTTTTCAAATGTACAGTCACTTAATGGGCCTCCCATGCAGGTTGTACCATTATTGTGAAAATGAAAGTCAGCTTTTGTAGCCTCCTCCCTTCTTTATTAGATTATCTCTTGCCTCAGTGATCCTCTCCCAAATTACCTCTAATTATCAGTACCAATGGGAGCAGAGCGATCCTATTTTGTCCCCTCAGGGCACCTCAGCATTTGTGGATAGTTAACTCTGATCTCAGATAACTGGGAAGCCCAAGCCAAAGACATTATTTTAACCTTTTACCTACATAACTTTTCCCGTAACAACTGTGATTCTTTCCACTCTATCTACCTTGCACACCGAGTAAAAGTTTGAGGTGTATTCTCAGCAAAAAACCTAACACTTGTTACACGCAAAGGACATACACTTGTTACCTGCAAAATACTATCTTTCCCAACAAGTTATTCTGCAGTTTTTGCTACTTAAGAAACTGCAGAGATGACCACTTTTAAGTAGTTTTCCAGTTTATGGATGAGTATGTGTTGCTCTAACATGCAGTGTCACAAAGGGGTTGACAAAGACGGCCTGACAGAGAGTATGGAACAGAATTGCTACAACGGTCTGTTGAAATGCTGGGGAAAAAGCAGTGTTGCAAGTCAGGCAGAGGTGAGCCACGGGCATGGTGCTGGGAGTGTGGGGAGGACAAGTCTGGGCCCCAGGAAACTCAATCTGCTGGAGCCTCAGAAGGTGTAAAGGTCATAAATTCTGCTTCAAGTGTGAGATGCTGTACCTTGCCCCTCTTGCCCATGGTTCTGGTGACCCTGAGCAAAGAGCCCAGCTCAGCCTAGCTGTGTAGATTTAATGTGATCTGCAAGGTCAGAGTGCACCTAGGATGTCTTTTGCTGGTCGCTGTGTTTAAAATAAAGCTTGTGTCCACACCAGGCTTCATGGACGTGACCTCATCTGCTCACAGAAACTCTATAGAGGCTAGTGGGTGGTCACAAGAAGGGCACCTGGAATATCTTGTCTGATGCACACATAAGCCATAGGGATGTGACCATAAGGTTTGCAGGGACATTTCCCAGGCTGTCTGCCTGCACAGCTTCATGCAGGGGTGGCTCTTGGGCATGGGGCCCAAGCCTGTGCTTTGATGGAGTGCCATGCCACTGAGGTGTGCTTGGTCAAGTGTAGGGGATGAAGTAGTAGAGGGGCATCGGATGGCACTCAGGAATCTGCAGTGGGGCTCTGCTGGCAATGGCACCAGTAGTGATGGTGGGAAAATAACATTAAAATCTGACAAAACTTTTTCATCACTGGAAACCAAGAGAAGATGTCATATACAGTCCAGGCTTAAAGGGAGTTGCAGGCTGCAGCTGTGCTAATAACATTTTTGGGGGGTTAGTGAGAATGGGAGAAAACTGGAAAGCTGGAACTAATTTGACTACAGGTTTTTTTTTCAGGAAGAGATCCCACAAATCTGCACTGGCTTGAAAAAAACCACTCCTTTTTGCTTTTGGTTTCTTTTAAAATAAAATTTAGTTTGAAAGAGTAGTTTGAAAAGACAGGCTGAACTTTCATATAGAAAATGTCAAAAGGAAAAAAAGAAAATGTAGTGGTGAACAAATTGTAGAGGCCTGAAGCTGTTGAGATTGATGCAAATTTATGACTAGTTTTACTGAGCTGCAGGAAAAAACACAATGACCTATAGATCACATGTTTGAAATCTGTTTACTGAGCTGGGGGTTAAAACAATAGTTGTTCAGACAAAATAATCTTCATCATGAATGTTGTTGCCTTCAAGAAATGATACCATTAAGATGCTTATGCATCTTAAGATTTCTGTGCAATCTCCACCTTTCATCCCACTTAGCCTGAGGGCCAGTAAGACAGTTGAGTAAAACAGATACTTAAAAACAAAATAGGAAGGAAGTATCTCCTTATATAAAGCAGTGTTGTGGCTTAGACATGGCCAGGAGCTGAGCACCAAGCAGCAGCACGCTCACTGCCCCCTCACCTCCTGAATGGGAAGGAGAAAAGGGAGAAAAATAGAAAGCCCCACAGGTTGAGATAAGGAGAATTTAATACAACAATGCAAAAGGAGAAGTAACAGCAACACCAGTTCTAGTAATGCAGCAACACACAAAACTAGCGATACAAAACAAACTGAGGAAGGCTCTGCCTCACTGGTCCTGCCAGAACATGTGTGCTTGGATTTGTTCCAAGATAAGAAGTGTGAAAAAAATTAGATACTGTACTGGATTTTCAGGTCAGGGTATATTTATAAGTCAGTCTGCAGTGGTTGAAGGCAGAAGACTTGAGTATGATTAAGCATCCCTTTCTGGACTCATTTTCAAATACAGTGATACTCTTTCAGACAAATTGGGTTGGGATCACTTCGGACTTTAACTGCAAACAAAACAATGTCTGCTTTCCATTTTGACCTCATGGTCCATAGTATAGTTTTACTCACTCTTTATTTTTTTTGTGCTCACTTGTGACTCCTAAACAGAACAGATATTTACCCTTTGTCTCTCTGAAACCATTCTCTTACAATTGTTTAGGGAATAAAATAAATGCCTAGATGCCAGATGTGAGATAAAATACACCTGTGGTGACATGTAAGAGAGCCCTAGTGTTGAGAACACATACACCAACATGTTATACTCAGCTTTGTTTGGAACCAAAATAAACAAATAGGATTATGCAGTGAATTAGAATTAGTTTTGCAAGAACACCTGTATAACTATTCCATAAACCAAACTTAACAATGCAGAGAATGATAATATCCTAGCACTCCCTTCTCTTTCCCAACTTCTCTCAAGATGAAATCTTAATAAAATAGAATCTGCTAATACATAACAGCTCAATAACTGAATTCTTTTGTGCGAATACTCTGCTGTTGGTGTATGATGCGATGCCAGCCTCAGTATTCTTAGACACTGTTTGCAATATCCACACAGCAGAGTTCTACAGATTTCTCAGATGAAACTGATTTGAAAGTTCGTTTAGTTTAGTTAATTTGATTCCAGATAAACTTTAGGGTTTTGTGCAGCAAGACGTCTGTTTGCACCATACTACATCAAAATGCTTTGAGACTGTCAAATGTCACACCCAGTCAACCACAAAGCCAATCAATAAATTGGGAAAGAAGACCAGAGTAAATACATGGTATTTCTGTGGACTCTGATATCAGTTTATCAGAGTCCTTCATCACTGTTAGGTAGTACCAGCACAGTGGTCTGCAAAGGATAACTTGGTTGTTAACTCCATTTTAGAGAAGGGGAAAGCTGATACTTGGTTAGGATTCCTGACATAACCCTAGGTATCAGAGTCATACACAATTTTTTGTCTCTTTATAGAATATTAGCTTATTTGGTAGTGTCTAAAATTGGCATTAGATGTATATAAAGATGTTGACGGTTGACTACGGGTAGGCAGATGTGGGTGGAAAAATGATGTCCTGAAGGAGGAGTTGGGGGAGACACAACTCACCAAGTTGTTTTTCCTTTCTCTCTTCTCCTCAGCTCAGCAGTACCATATATATGTATGTATTTTGTAGGAGATGAGGAGGGGAACAAGAACAGTCTGAATACTGTGGGTATTTATTCACGTAAAGAGCTGAACTAGACCATGGACTCCTGCTACTAGGATCAGGGAGCTCCCTTAGCTTCAGTAGTGAGAGATTTTCTGAGGCAGCAGTGTCTGTCAGAGCCCTTCTGCCACCATTGTTTGGTTGCATTTTGACCCCTCCCAAAGGGGAGAGCAAAATGTGCCATACTGCTTCATCCTCAGAACAAGCACAGTTGAGCTTTGCCTAGACTGCTGAGAAAAGCTGAGCGCTCGGTACCAGTGTGCAACTGGTATAACTGGGCTGCCAGAGCAAAGTCAAATCTCTGGCTCTATGTAAGAAGGATACAGAAAGTGTTGGACTTGCAATACTATCCTCCAGCACTGCACTTAGGGGTAACAGTCTACAGCCTTACCCAGACAGAAAATGTTATGACTCAGACAACCTTAGTTAGCGGAACTCAGAGGAAATAAACTATGCTTTGAGACATTGCCTTTGGGAACATTTGTAATGGAGTATTCTGCACGTTTCAAAAGACAGCCAAGGCATTTAAATGGAATATTTGTTTTCTGAGGATATCCAGGGTCAAAAATAAGTCATAAATCAGTGAAATAGCTTCAAAAATAAAATATTCCTAGCAGGTATGCAACATAATATAAAAACATATTACCTTGTGTAATATAGAAGTTGGCCATAACCGGTCATCTTCAGAAACTTAGCATTCTTCTTGCAAAAGAAAGAATCCCTCTCAACACAAACAGATTTCACAACAATGTAAACAGGTTTTGTGACAGTAGTATGTCAGGAATAGAGGCAATTTCCACCACTACTCTGAGAATGTTATAATAACATGCCCAAGATGTGAAAGTTCATGTCTTTGGAAGTGGTCCATGCCTCATTTTGTCTACCATTAGTTGATCAATGCCATACATTGATAAATCTGTGTCACCTTAACGCAGAGTGAATCAGAAGAGCAAGGTATCCCATGCTAGCTGAGCTCTGCTAGACTAGAGTGGTGTGGCCATCCTACCATTTTTCACTTGCTGTCCTGGTGCTCATGGCAGAAGGATTTGAAAAATTCTACACAATGGATTTGATGACCTGGATGCAGTATAGTGTAGGATGTATATGCATAAAATCTATGGATTTTATGACCTGAGCAAAGCCTTTGACACTGTCCCGCATGACATCCTGGTCTCCAAGCTGATAAAATGTAGGTTTGATAGATGGACAAATTGGTAGATAAAGAGCTGGCTTGACAGCCACACCCAAAGAGTGATCATCAATGGGTCTATGTCCAAGTGGAGGCCAGTGACAAGTGGAGTCCCTCAAGGATCAGTACTGGGACCAGTCTTGTTT
>JAAGNO010019518.1:18125-53835 GCA_033439905.1 Ceryle rudis
AATAAGGGAGAGAGACTCAGTGATTAGAAAAGGAAACTAGAACAGCTTGAATGAAAATGAAAATAATAATAATAAAATAGAATCTGTACAAATACATACAAAGCCAGTATCAAACCCAACTCCCCCGATGGTAATTACATCACCGTCACCACTGATGCTGTGGAGCAGGCACCGAGGAGTCCCAGACTGGGCCCTGCAGCAGACGGGAGCTGTGTTCAGGAGCTGGACTCTGGTACCGGGTTCAGGAACACACCAATTGGGATCAAAGGCAGAATGGACAGAGTCCTCCTGGGATGCTCCGAGAAAGGAACTGAAAGAGGACCTGAGCCAAGCTGAGCAAAGCTGGCAAAGCGGTCCAAGAGGGGAGAAGAGCCTGGGAGCCCCCAGAGAGAGAGCAATGAGAGAGTGAGCAAGCAAGCTATAGACCCTCCAGATCCTTCTGCTTTATGCCAAATATGACGTATCTGGGCTGGAACACCTCACTGGTCAGTTTGGGGTCACCCGCCCTGTCCACTCCTCCCTGCAGGTGCAGCCTTTCACTTTCCTGCACCCCCCAGTGTGGTTCACAAGATCCAGCAGTGGCCTCGGTCTGCACACCACTCCTTGGTAGTAACTCTAACCATGGGGTGTTATCACTGCCGGCAGCAGACACTGTCTGTAAGAACAGGCTGCTGACTTCAGACAGTGCTGTTAGTTCGAATAACTGAGCTGGAAAGTAAAATCACTGAACAGAATTAGTTCTGTTCTCACACAAACCAGGACACAGCAGAAACCATCATTTCCACACATGGGTTTGCACACAGGAGCTGTAAGGCTGTGCACCTCGTAACTGCCTGCTGTTTCTCAACAACTGCAAGTACCTCTGCCTTGCCCTTGTTCCCTGGACAGATCTGAGGTCACACTGCTGGAATAATCCTCTTAGCTTATCTTCCTGGCTATATCATACCCTGTTTGAAAATTCCTCCCACTTAACTTCTCCTTACAATCAGATCACTATAAACGTCTCATTCTTGCTTCAAATGCCCATCAGAGTTTTAGGCTTGCTTATCCTTCTGACCTGATCTGCTGTCTTACTTGTCTTGCCAGCTCTGCTCCTGTAGCACACTAGTTTTGACACCCTGCTAAGTTCTTCATCTCTGCTTTCTGTGCTTCTTCCCAATTGCTTTCTTGCAGAGGTTGGGTTTTTTTGCATTTTCTGATTTCCACTAATGACTTCTTAAAAACACACTGTCACCTTGGTTCCCGGGACTGGTGTCTTTGTAGATGATTAAAAGACTCTTCAGTAACTGACTGAAACAGTTGCTGAATTTACCAGTGTACCTTATCTTCCTCTCCATGTCTTTAAGGTCTGAGAGGTGAGAACTGCCTTTATTTGGGGATATGGCAGATAGTAAATATATGATACAATGGAAATGACCATTTCCCAGTTTGCATGTGCAAATGTAGGTATTTGTACGACAAACCACATGTGACTTTTTGCAGGTGCTCCCTTTGCCAGCATTCTGGGCTTCTTGCCAAAGCATTTTCTCTCAACCTCCCTGTTAACCAGTCCCTTGCGTTTTGCATCAGCTTCTGTCTAAATAGGCTTAGCCCTCCAGTTAATAGATATCTTTTTCTCAAGCCCTGCCCATTGCACCTGCCTTTGAAAATGTGCCCTGGAGAACCCAGTGATTCATCTGTTGTGTGCTTTTGCTGTTTGATTAAATCATTGCTTAGTTTCAGGTGGCTGCATTTTCGTGCTGGAGCACTTGATCCTCCTGTTTACTGCTTTTGTGTATCATTGAAGTGTTTGTAAGGCTTGAGGGGAAGTTCAGAATGAAAGGTATAATATCAGTGTTTGGGATAACAAATGGTATGGGCCATACACTCTCTTCATTCAATGCTTTTTCTGTTTCCACACCAGTGAGCACGATGGATGTAATGTAGTCACAGCATGTTTCCAGAAATCCTGAGATCAGTAATGTAAAATAGGTCTTTGGAATTTTAATAATGGAGAAAATGTCAGTATGCAAAGTTGGTGCAGCCTCATTTCTCCCTTCCCCCAGTTTTACTCCTTCTGACCAGTCTGTGTATTTTCTGACCTGACAAATAGGACATGAGGCAAGGATAGGAAACCCTCCAGAACCTTGCATTGATTCCCCTTCCAATAGGATTCACCCCACAAAGTAAATATATACAGGCGTACTTTTAGACCAGACCTTCAAGATTGGCTCCCATCTCCCTGGATGCATTTGGGAAGCTTGGGGACCTTCAACATGAAAATTACTTTTGACATATCCTAAGAGGGGCAGTGGCACCCAGAGGTCCCCAGGTTCTTTCCAGACCACTGTTTTTCCCCAGCCACATTCAGGGACAAGCTGTGTGTTGCTGGCAGTACTTCACTGTAAAAAGTTTGAAGGCTGTTTTGTACTACTATAGGTGAACAGCAAAGTGTTGAAGAGAGCATGATTCTGACTCACCCGCCTTGTAGAAATTGCATTATTTATTCAGCTCATTAAATTACAGTGGTATTTTACTCACAAAATGTATTCGTACACTGTCAAGTGTATGTCAGGGCTTTCAGAGAGCAGCTGTCCAGATCTGATATCACAGATCACAGTTATAGGCTAATGCTGGGAATGGGAAATTACACAGAGGAAAGAGATAGTTAATTCTTCCATAGGGGTATAAATAACTCCATCTTGGCAGTTGGCGGTTCAGTAACTTTCTTGAGCATTAAACTCAGACAACCCTTTTTTTTTTTTTTCAGTGGTGTCTTCGTTTAGCTTGAAATGGAGAGCAGTTTGAGACATTCCTCTCAGGAAAGCAGTATGATCAGAAGCTCTCCCTGTGGTCACTGCAGTGGGGTGGTTCACTCCATGTTAGAGAACTGCCTGACTGGCTCAGGCTACCAGTGCATAACAAGTTATCAGCTTCCCTAAGTGAAATGAAATGAGCAGTTACTCAGAACTATACTGAACCTATAGAATGAGAAATATTCTCAGTAAGAAGCCATTAACAGATTGGGTTCAGTACCAAGAAAATCCTTACTCATTGGTCTATCAAGGGGTTTTGCAGTTTGGGGTCTTTTTCCACTTCTACTTCAGAAAAGTCTGCCTAATTATTGTTCAAAAGATTATTTACTTGCAGCTGAAGGTGCTGGAGTAATCTGTGGGTGAACTTCTGTCTCTTTCTAGGCTTTACAAAAATTCTTGTACTGAGGCAAACAAACCTGTCAGAGTAGTAAGACCTCCTGACAGTAATTATTTAGTCTTACTCTAAGAGAGAACAAAATGGATAATAAACATTAAGACATGACTTCCAATCCCATGAGCTTATTTTCCTATCTTTATTCCTATTTTTTAGGTCACAACAATTCTTTGTGTTTAGCTCCAGAACAATGTTCAAAAAGCTTTATTTTGCTTTTTGAACAGTTGTGGCTTTGTTGCTCTCCTGTGTATTTGAAGATACTGATGATGAATAAGAAAAGCCATTTTCTTTCCCCTAGATACATGTGCTTGCTATACAAACCCATACATGTTGCACTAAGTGCTGTTCTTTTTCTTCCTTGCACCTCATGTGTTACTTCATGTGGAACCTGTTTAGCTTGCTTTGTAACTATGGTTACACACAGAGAAGTAATATAATGACTAAATAATCTGTCTGCTGTAGTTGCAGAGCTAGAAGTTGGCCAGTTTACCTAACATTTTACTACTCAGCGTAGACTCCCCACTACTTATGCCTTATATACAGCCTAAATTCCTTTGGCATGTCTTGATGCAGTTGATGGGAAGAAGGAATAGGAAATAGCAACAACAGGAGGTTTTGTTTACTGATCATGTAAACAAATAGATTTTGTCCATTGATCATGTATGCAAATAAGCCAGTCTTCAAATGACCTGGGCAATGGTATTTAACCCTAGAACAGCTAACGAGTAGCTGGAAAAGTTGTTCCTATTGACACTCCCTAGTCAGGTTAGGTTTTATATTCTTCATAGGTAAAAATGCTGCAGGTGTACGTTGTTTCTGTGTGGGTTTGTGTGTACTGATGGAACTCAAGCCTCCCTAAATGCACGTGTCTAAATGAAAAGCAAATGTAGATGAGTGAAGTTGAAAGCCAGTAAAATAAGATACTGTCAGCTGAGGGCAAATGCAAAAGCAGCTGCGTCTGCCCTCGTCAGCAGACTTCCTCAGAGATAAAGCAGGGTAAAATATTCTACAGAATGAGCTGTTCTCCATACTCCAAACCTCTGAGTCAGAAATCCCCAAAATAAGTTAAGGACAAATGGCACTCTTAACAGAAGGGTTTCTTGAGTTATATAAAATGGGGAAGCATGATGATGAAAGCAAAACAACAAATAAACACCGTGTTTTGGATACCCTTTCACTGCCTTGCCAAAAGGAAAATATATTCCCCCAAAAGTCAGCTGAGTTTTATCAGCTTTGCAAAATGATGAATGAACGCCTTGTTCTTTATTATTGCTTAAGTCATTCCTGTTTATGCCAGTATTTCGAGGATTATGTTTTGATTGTTCTGAAGAGGTGAAAACACTTTCTTGCTGATGAATAAACACTGCCACTTTTAAATATTTGTATGCAAAATGTCTTTAAAGCCATTATGAAATGCTTTCCTAAAGCACTAAGAAGCCGTTTCCCAAAAAGACACTTTTTCTCTACATTTTCTTTCATGCTAAACAGTCCAAATGAAAAGCCTTTCAGAGTTAACTAGTTTAAGCAATACCAGTGTTTTAGTGTAATGAATAACTTTTTATAGAGGACAATTGCACACAGTTCAATATGCTAGTATTTCTATTTCTGTGCCCCACCAATGCCGTGATTCTAGGGTAGAATTTCTTTCTTTGAGAAAGCTGAAGCGATCAAAACCCTGATTAACCTCTGATATTCACGTGGTGCTCTTGATCTTGAGGACCGAAGCAGTAACAAAGAGTTAATGGCAGCCATATGCTCAGGGTATTGTGGGTACTGTTGACCCAAATGTGAACTCCGAAAGCCAGTGCTGCTAACTGCTGTTTGTTTCAGGTTTGGCGTGGAGATTACTGATGAAGAGTTTGAGCTGCTACTTGACAGAATCCCCCTTGATGAAGATGGAAATGTCAGATACCCCCAGTTCATGGGCAGGTTTGATTTGTGGTATGCAGCCTATGCATTTTATTTCTTATTTGTGAGTGAAATTATTTCTAATCTAAGAGGCTCGTAATATAACATTTCCAAGTGATTCTCATTTCTTAAATGTGCTCCTTTGTGAAGTATTCCTTGCATGGAATGTGTACATTCTCACAAATGAGAAATAAAATGCATTGGAGTTGTCTAATATCAGATGCATTAGCTTCAAGTTCTCAGAGAGATGCTAAGTATATTTATTACCACAACTAAATTATAAACAGTATATATCATTAGCTGATGTTATATACTGTTTATAATTTAGTTGCTCTTTAACTGCTAATTACATATTTTAGAAGAATGGCTTCAGAGGCATGTAACATACCTTCATGCTTTCTGTAGGCTGGCAAAACGACAGCCTTCTAAATAAAAGCTAATTTTTTTTTCCAAAAAACAGTCAGAAATATACTTAGTGTCTCTCTGAGAACTTGAAGCATTTACAAGCCCTGTATGTAGTCAGAAATACTCCAGAGATGGTGATTTTGGCTAATAGAAGCTCTACTCAGCCTCCAAGGCCTAGATATGACTTAGAGATTGATTACATTAAAGAAGCATTGGACTAGATAGAGATATTTTATTATTTTCCAAATATTAAGACTCAATCCCCAGAACTGTCATGACAGTAGCAGGGGAGAAGCCAGTGACATTGCTGAGGTGAGTGGAAGTCTCCTGTGGAATCTGCAACTGGAGAGATCTGTTCCACCCATGAAATCTGAAGAAGTAAATTCTGTCCCTTTCATGCATACATAGAAGTTAGACTGCTCAAAGGAGAACCTAAATATTGTTGAGTTATTTAGCAGGTAAGGGTATGTTTAGCTTGCGTACAGATGTGGAGGGTGGCAGGTGGGGTACTTCCTGCACTTCAGGTAACGAACCAACTAAGTATTGCAAACCTGATGCAACTGCTTCTTCCTTCCTATTCCATTAATTGCTCTTCCAGTCCTTTTCTTTTCCTCAGTCCTTGTCGTCCTGCTTCTGGAAGCTTTTGGGCTGAATTCAGCTGTCCACATGTTTCGACACAGGGCTGTGGATGTGACACAGGATTCATGAGATGCATATGCCCTTCTAGTATGGTATCCCCTAGGCAATCTCCAAGAGTGTCTGAAATACCTCTTAAATCCCTTTGGGTGTGCTACCGTTTCTTGCATACTTTTCCTGCCAAGGCTTCCTCTCCAGTTCTTTCCTTTATGGCCCTCTGACAGGGTGGTAGCTGTCCTGGTTTCAGTTCTGCATGAGTGTCTGTGAAGTGTCTCAGCTCCAGGAGTATTCCCTGGTTGCCCTGTGGTTAAGGGTGTAAAGACAAGACAGAAGATAAAGACCATCTAAGCAAAGCTAGCCAACCTTTGAGAAACCAAAAGCATATAAAATCTACAGAGATGCACAACACTGGGCTTAACACCCTTCCTCTTGCTGTGCACTCAGCTGCAGTAACTCTCCTCCCCACTTCCTGACTTTCTCTCTCACACATACTGCTTCAACTCCCATGTTCAGGTGAATTCTGAAATTAAAAGAGAAGCTGATGTCCCTAAAAGAGGCAAGATGCTTCTTCTCAGCAGTGGCTTGTCTTTGTAAATCAACTCATGGATTAAGATGGATCTGAACACCAAACATATCTTAACTTCTAATACCTATTTCTTTGTGTTTGCTTACAGTTAACATGACATATTTTCACCACAAAGGACCTGCATTTAGCCCAGGGTGTACCACTGGCTGGCACCTTGTCTTCAAGTGTATCTGTAAGAGTATGCACCGCTACTGATAGCCCTTTAGGAGAGCTACCACCGAGCCCTCATTTCAATAGTAAAAAACTGTGCTAAGTAGTATCTGTGAGGATGCCAGCAAGAGAGTAGTTAACACACCAGCCTGACATTCTTCTGGGCAGGGAGCAAAACTGAACGCCATTTGTAGGGACACCTGGGAAGCCTAATTTGTACCAACCTTGCTCTGCTGCCTTCAAGGCCTTTTGCAAGCTGAGGTGAGTTGAGAATGCAGTGCAACGTAAAAGCCTGTGTCTAAGGTTGACATTTACCAAGTAATCACAGACAACATCCAGGACTTTGCTGCTGAGTTTCAAAAGTCATTTCAAACACTTGGTTTAGCTACGTTAAGCAGTACAGGAAGGAATCTACAATAACTGGCAAGTTAAAGTTACTGCTATAAATGGTTGTGCACTGGGAAGTGAGCTTGGACGCACAGCAGATAAATGCCACATTAAGTGGACTTCTTTGCTAGGGTTAACCCTCAGACATGCCAACATCGTTATACCCAAACATAGACCATCCATATGAAAAAGAGGTGAATATTATAAGAAGAAGTGGTCTGTCTTAATTGTAGGAGAAAAGAGCTGTTAGATTAGAAACTCAGGATAAAGAGGAGGGGATTTTACAGACTAAAGTTACAGCCTAACTTTTGTCAACAGTAGAAGGATTAGAACCTGATCATTCAGTGATAAAATGCTTTCTCTGTGCTCTTCAACTGATCAGTCCCATTTCCAAGTCAACCTTCAGTATGCGCTAAATTTAGCCATTTCAAAGACTACTCTCATGCCTACACCTGTTCTTTAGAAATAATCAGTGTTTATACAGAGATCATTATAGCTTTTGTAGCATAATTCTGTATTTGAGTGGGATCCAAACAAATAATTATGTATGGGAGCTATATATATATGTATTACTGGGAGCTGTTGCTCAAGTCAAGTGGGAGAGTGTACATAAGGCCCATAGCATAGCTTAGGTAATGGCTCTTTATCTGCTTTTTGGTGAAAACCAGAAGCTTCTCACAGATTACTTCTGTGTTAATATGGGGTAATATCCAGGGCAAAACTGGAGTGTAACTGAGAATGCAATGTATGACTGATCATCACCCGTCCCCCAGTGTCATTACTCCTATAAAACCAAGTGTTGCTTACAGGCACTGTCACAGATTCTCTGCTATATCTGGTGGGTTGGCCCCAGACAGCAGCCAAACTCCCACTCAGCTGCTCTCTCAGTTGAATGCAGGGAGAAAGTAGGAGGAATAGGAAAGAGAAAACTCATGGGTTGAGCTAAAGACAAGGAGATCGCTTAGCAATTTAATTGTGGGCAAAACAGACTTGACTTAGGGAAAATTAATTTAATTTATTGCCAATTTATATATTAATTTAGTTACTAATTTGGGAAGCAAAAAGAGAAACTTTAAGAGGCATAGGGAAAAGACTTTCCTCTCCTCCTTTCCCAGGATCAACTTCACTCCTTCGCTCCAGATCCCTCTTCTTGTTACCACCAGTGGTTACATTCAGCAGGGAAGCCAGTGAAGCAGTATGGAGTGGGGAGAAGGTTGTGGTCAACATGGAATGGTTTCTCTCTGCTGTTCCTTTCATCTTGTTCTTTTCCTCTGATCTGTCATGGGCCTTCCATGGCCTGCTTTTCCTTCCAGGGCAGAGGGGAGCCCATTCTAGAAGGCAAGAGGGATGCAATATGTCTGCAGTAGCTGAGTTGATTTATATCTCCTGTAGCTCTGAGATCGTGCAATTTTTTTCTTCCTACCTGATGCAGCTGCTACTTAACGGGCTTAGAGAACCTGACCAGAGTCAGCTGCCATGAGAGCCATCCTTGTAAGTGTGCCTGCCTACACTTGGAGAGAGGGCTCCTTCTCAATGGACCTTTGGCATCTAGTTTGCCAGGAGAGAAATTAAGAAACCACCATCAGAGTAAGTTAAGGCTGTGTCTAAATCACATAACTTCTGTGAGTTTTAGCATGTCCTGGAGTCACAGCTCCAGCTTCTTCATACCAAGGATGTGGTGTGGTTCCATTCTAGGTCTCCCCACTGACAGCATGATGTGTGGGAAGGAGATGCATTGACAGACCTGTTTTCTTTGAACGGCATGTATGATGGTAACTTCCGTACTCAGCCAAACTGGGAGTCTGGAGCTTCTCCTGGGTGTCGTAGTGTTTCTTGCTTGTATGGACCTTTCTTGCTCATTTGCTCATAGTGCAAGAAGAAGCTTGCTTCTTCATTCTTTTCCTACCTGTTCATCTTCAAATAATTTCTGTGAAACAGGAAGTTAAAAGAAGCATTTTTTTGTTTGCATTTTTCCTAAAGGAAAATCTAAGATATCGTATTAAAGTGCAAATGAAGGTGTTTCATTTGCTGAAATAACATTCAAATTGGGAATTCAGTTTACTATAAAATAAATGTATTATTTATCTTCAAATAAGGCATTACTTTGGTTGGAAAAGAGCACTCTAAAAGTTCTCAGCCTGGTTGAAAAATGGCTGTACATTGCCTTGTGATGGCTTCCCCTTTCACATGGTCATCTGTCTCCTTCATCCCTCCCTCATTATCCAGCCAGGTAGGCAGGCCTGAGACAAACCATAAAGGTATAGGGTGAGCTCACTGTTCAGCTGCTGAGCTAGTGCATCTGTTCCCAGTCTCATAGGTCTCACAAGAGGAGAACTTAGAGAATTGCATTGACTGGAAACAGAAGATAGTTTGTAAGCCTGAGGGAATATAATCAGTACAGATAATGTGGAAACTTTTGTCCACAATCATAGATAAACTGTATAGAGGTTTAGTGTAGCAAGAACAGTAAAATCTAACTTCTTTTTCTATAGTAGCTTTTCCTGCTGCTGTGGAAGTTAACTGGATCAATAAGGACAAAAGTTATTAAGAATCTCTTATGGATATATTAGGCAGAAGTGAGACAAGATTTCTAAGGAAACATATTTTAAATATTACCTTTGAAACAGTAGAAAAGGCTAACATGCTCAAAGTGGCATTTACTGCCAATAGACTCTAAGAGGAGGAAGCTACTCCAGAAAGCAAATACCCCAGCAGCTTGGCTCCTAGTGCCCAATCTGCAAGCCACTGACTATAGAAGTAGCAGGCTGTTGGCATGCACAAGATAGAAAGGGGATGATATGGCAAAATCAAGGCACTGCTTGCCTGCTTCTGACTTCTTTCCCCTCATCGTACCCTGGGCTGCATCAAGAGAAGTGTGGTCAGCAGGTCGAGGGAGGTGATTCCCCCCCTCTACTCCACTCTCGTGAGACCTCACCTGGAGTACTGAATCCAATTCTGGAGCCCCAATTACAAGAAGGACATGGATGTGCTGGAACGTGTCCAGAGAAGGGCCATGAGGATGATCAATGGGCTGGAGCACCTCTCCTATGAGGACAGACTGAGAGAGTTGAGGTTGTTCAGTCTGGAAAAGAGAAGGCTCCAAGGAGACCTTATTGTGTCCTTCCAGTATCTTAAGGGGGCCTACAAGAAAGCTGGAGAGGGACTTTTTAGGCTGTCGGGCAGTGATAGGAATAGAAGGAATGAATTAAAACTAGAGCTAGGTTGATTCAGGTTCGACATTAGGAAGAATTTCTTCACCGTGAGGGTGGTGAGACACTGGAATGGGTTGCCCAGAGAGGTGGTGGAGGCCCCATCCTTGGAGGTTTTTAAGACCAGGCTGGATGGGGCTCTGAGCAACCTGATCTAGTGGGAGGTGTCCCTGCCCATGGCAGGGGGGTTGGAACTAGATGATCTTTAAGGTCCCTTCCAACCCTGACAATTTTATGATTCTGATGATTCTGTAACGAGAGAGTGGCTTATAGGTAAAACATACAGCCAAGTGAGAGGTTCCATCAAGAAATCTTCTCAAAGCCTGTAAGATATTTTCCATGAGATCAGGGCTGGCTGAAGGTGAGAGTATCCTGCCTGAGCAGCATGAGGAGTACTGAAGGGCTTCAGGTCATGGAGGCAGAGCTTGTTCCTTGTTCAAGTATATAAACCTCTTTCAGAGGTACAGGAGCTGTTGTCCTTTCTGCAGACTCTTTTCCTCCCTATGGCTAAAGGGACAAGGTGAGATCAAGCAGCTGACTGCTGTAAACAGCTTCTGTGAACTAAGGTAGTTAAACTTTGCATCCCATGGCTTGCCAAGGAGATGGCTGGTAGCTGACATTAATTACGTTTGGGGTTGTAATGAACTCTCCTCAATTCTCAAAGCCATGAGGGGCTGTGTGACCACTTAGGTATTTCTGTAGTAGCCATAAGTGATCCTAGGGACAGCTGAGTAAAACTGTAATTATGAAATTGCTTATAGGTGGTAAGTATAGATGTAGTACAGACAAAAGCACCTTCAAAGCAATGCCTACATGTCTCTCAGTCATGCTTAATCTTTGGCGACTAAAAACTTCGCTGCGTTCCCTGCTGTACATCTGTATGGCAATTTTCATGCTCTCCCAGGCTTGGAACAAAAATACCTTGGAGGCAAAAGGTCTGTATGTCTTAATTTGAAATTATTTTCTCTATACTTGTTACCCTAAAAGCCGTATTTCAATCATGTAAATTACACCAAGAAATATTTTAATGGTTTATTTTCTAGAACACGTGGCTATTACAACACTTGTGGAGAGGTGAGGAAAGAGAGAGTTAAGATCCAGTTTAAATTGTTTGTGGTTCTGTGGGAGGGACAAAGGGAGAGAGAGCAAGACGGGGTGTGAGACAGGCTTGATCAGATGTGGACTCAAATCAGATGGCAGCGGTAGATGCCTGGCAGCAGTGCACTGTGGCAGTGACCACAGCTTTCCAGAGCGGTACTGGGAAGGAATGCGCACTGGTTCAGCACAGCTCAAGGAGATGGATGTGCCAGTAATAGCAGCGCACAGCTCAGGTGGGGAAATGGCAGCTGCGTTTCCACCCAGTGCACTAGAGCAGCTGACATGGATGGAGTTTGTGGCCTTGATGGCAGTGTGAAAGAGGGGGGGCAGTACCTGAATTAGCCCAAAGGCAACCACTGCTGTGTTAACTTGTCACAACTTCTTACAGAAATTTGACTTAAGAAACCTTAGTCTGCCATCATCTCATGCAAGGTAATTTTTGATTCAATAGCAGGAGTTGTGAAACTAGATTTATTGTTGTGAAACCACGACAATATCTATATAGCCTAATATCTAGGGTGGTGACAAGCTGGTGTTTGGAAATCCTTTTGAACACTGTGCATGGTAACAAAGATGAGATCAGTGCAAAGCAAGTGTTCTTGCAACTGCTGAGGCTGCTTCTCCACTGCATCCAGTGCTTGCTGGGTGCAGGTCTGGGTAGGGATGGAGGGTGTGCCTCAGGTGTCCCAGGTGAAGCAAAGCTGGCCAAATACTCTGCTTCAGGGGCTGTTTCACAGCTGTACAGGCCCTGGGTTTTTATTGCCTGGGACTTCCAGCATCAGACCCTGGACTGTGTTCTTGCTAACTTCAGTGAGGGCACGACTGCAGTAATTCACAGCAACAACAGCCCCGGAGAACTTGAATGACGGCCACAAGAGCAGTGCAGTTCTGTATGTCATCTGCTTTTTAAATACATATCTGTGTTGTATCGACTGTACAGAAACCTGGGTGTCAAGTAGGAGTATGTGATGTCTGAAATGCAACTGCAGGTCAAGGCTGAAGTGTAGGCAGGCAGAGACTCTTCATAATACCTAAACTTACTTTGTCTTTAGAAGCCAGGAAGTTTGAGTTACATCTCATACTGGCAAAGAAATTAGTTTAAAGGACAGTCATCTCTATGACCTGTGTTATGTGAATGAAGTGTAGCTCACTCAAATTGCAAGATCAGCAGTATCATTTGAAATTCATTATTGAGCAACTTTATCAAAACTCAAAAGTCCCAAAGCACTCAAGAGGCGCAGAGCATGTGCAGTGTGTGGGGTGCACTTGTATGCACAGGCATGCCTGTGCTGGGGATGCAGAGGGGAGCAAGGAGCAGGGAGGGGCAGGCTTGATTGGATGTGAATAATGGGCTTGATTTCCAAGCTTTTCATTGCGAAGCCTCTTCCAGACTGAAAACTTTCCTGTTCTTCCTGTCTAAAAGCAGATTTCATGGCAAAACAATTCCAAGACTTTGGCTGTCATCCAAACATACTTGGAGCTGTAGTATTTTAGCTGATCAGCAGGCTCCTTTAATTTTTCTGTCATGCAGCCAAGATCTCACTGTAGAAAGATAATCCTCGGTTCAGCTTCACCATCTGAAATTACTTTTACTTAGGAAGAAGTGTTGCAGGAAAAAGTGTTTGGCCTTAGTGAATCTGGGATTTCTGTAGACTGCTAATAGATATTACAGAAACATCAATCTGATTTTTATATACATATATCAGCTCTATGTATGTATGTGTATATATATAACTTAATAGGAGTTCCAGCAAAGTGATAGTGACTGCTGCCCAAAACCAGCAGGTGACTGGTATTTACATTAATTCCTGTAGTCATCAGGTAGGGTAACTCTTCCTTGTAAAGGGTCAAGTAATTTTTAAAAAATTCTTGTTTATTAAACAGTAGATTATGATACACCTTTGTTGTAAGCAATAATAATGTGGGCTTGTGGGAAGAAAAGCTTGTGTTGGCGACTCCTTTATTGTGTTAAGTTCCTATATAGTGTCTGCCCTTTTCAACGACTAGCTGTGGGGAGATTGCTTTGCCTTCAACAGGGTTGCACTGTTTTCTGCAAAGCAGTAATGTGCCCATGTCCAAAATTCCTTTGGGCTATCTTTTTTTGTAATCCTAGGATTATTGTAGGCTTGCACTAATATCTCCTGATGGATTGTGCTAATATGGATTTATCAATGACATTTAGAACATACAGGGTGGGTTTTTTTCAACTTAACTTTTTTTCTCTATTTTTCCCTTTCCTTTTCCCCTTTTCTTTTTTATTTTCTTTTCTTCTTGCCTTTGCCCTTGCCTTGCCTTGCCTGGAAGGTTCCCACCATGCACACTTACCTGGGTGAACTTTCTGCATTTCCCTTTAACTTCTGTTACTAGTTTGCAGATTTTTGTAAACAGTGAATGTCAAGTGAAGACCTGCTGATGGTTTGCTTTGTAGTCACTGGGAGGGATTTCTACAATCTCCTGAAGGATACAGATTTTTCAGTTCATGATCTTATCTTTATTCATTCGTCAGTTTGTGTGTTTTTTGAAAAAAATAATATTTCTGTTCAATCTGAACATGACTTGTATTCTGCTTGTGAGAAAACCAGCTCAGGAAGCATCACTGTGTGTATAAACCGAGTTTACATTTACTTACGTTTAATTCACATCACACAGGGCTGCATTTGGCTTCCTTCCCACTTAACTGCCCACCCCCATTTTTCAAGTAAATTTAAAATCTGACATGGTTTTTCCAGGTTCTTATTGTTCCTGTGATAATTTCTGCTGCTCTTCCTGTGTGCAGCCAAGTGACATCTCAAGCCTGTTCTGACGGTGGAACAGCTGTCCAGGGAATGACATGTAAAGATCTGGAGAACCTCTTATCACACAAGTGATACCCAGATTTTTACCCAAACATTGCATCTGCCTCCTTCTGTAATTTACTCTTTCTGAAAGTCTAGAAGGTTTTCATCCTGACAAAGGGGTTTGTCCACAGTGGATCAATGTAGGATGGAGGCTTGACCCCAGAAAGAGACTAATTTAAACAAGTTTAATATATCTCAAGGTGTTCAAGTGAGCTTAAATTCACTTAAAACTTAAAATTCACCACAAGTGACACTCCCCACCCTCAAGTTTACCAGAAAAAAAATAATTTATGAAAGGACAAAAAGTGAATGTCATTACTGGAACTACAAGTTTCTGTTTATCAATTTGAAGGGAGAATAATTCCTGGAGCTCAGTGCTGTTATCCTGGGGTTTTGTAGTCACAAGGGGGAATCTGAGTCTGAACTATAAAATTTGCATCTCATCACTCAACTGTCATTAACTCTGGAGAGTTCTTCTGGCCAGTGTATCTGACAGATCCTAACACTAGTTCTTATTTTTACAACTTGAAGGAGTCCCTGATTTTCTCTTCTTGGCAGTGTGCAAACAGAAAGGAGAAAAGAAAGTCCCTCCCCTCCTCAGATAAACTCTGACCTAATTTGAGCTAATCCTGAGAAGGGCAAGTGCCACTGAACACTGCTGGGGAGCTTCGAGAGGAAGAGGACACTGAAGAGCTTTGTGTGGCAGTCCAACATGAGTTAAAGCTTAGTCACGTATTAGCTCAATGTTGATGATGTTAACTCTACATACAGCATCAGCTTCATTCCTTCAGATGTTTCATTATTATGGAGGGTTTTTTTGATGGAGAAAGATCAGATAAAACGTCAGCTTCAACACAAAATTCTGCTTAAAGTAACCAAAATTCCCCAGAATACAAACTCCCGTCCTACCAGTAGTTTTTGTCTGAGTATGAATATTGTTGGCCTTTTCCATGACAGTTAGAAGAGAGAATGTTTTTTGCTTCCTTTTGCATGTATTGTGCTCTGGCTCCAATTACAGTGTGGAAATACTGAAAGATTACAGGGAGCACAGGGGCCTGAGTATCATTTTAGAAATAGGAGGTCTCAATGCTGATGTGTTAGTAAGTAGGGAAAGCCCAAGGGTTAAGTTCATGACTTTGCTGTGGACTTGAGCATGAGACCCGCTAGCTTTGATGGCTGTGGAGTGATTCAAGTTGTGGTGCCCCATCATCATTCCTAAAGATGTCTGCAAGAGAAAAAATTCAGAAGTTTGTCAACCTGTGAGCAACAAGAGAGTAAAAAAAAGTCAGTGCTGTGATAGCAACAGGAAGATTAGTTTTTATTGACTTCTATTGAAATAATCTCAGATATCGAATACATTTTCTACAATGAAAAAGGTCAAAGCTGACAGTTGCAAAGTAAGCTAGAGTACTGACCTTATTCTGCTTTGAAAATCATTTTATCACTTTTTTTGCTTCTTACAGAAAAATACTTGATATTGGGATAAACATATAAAAGAGAACATACAGAGAATGGGTGGGTGGTCTTTGGTTGGTTTTTTTTTGCTACTGTGCAAGAAGTGACTTTAGCACTAAAGGGAGTTATGAAAATACCAGCTGCAGCAGTCCATCCTGAGTGAAGCAGCACAGCCAAGTCTGGGGAAGGAGCATTTTGCCAGGGTACTTACTAACCAGCACAGAATGATGGCAAGACGCCTTGTTTTTCTGGGTGAAATAAACCGTGCCAGCTGTTTTGAGTGTCATTGTGTTGACACCAGGGACCCTTGCCAAACTGTGTTGATACGGGATTGTATCTTTTGCCACCTTTCCCTGAATTACATCAGAAAAGATTTGCAACATAGGTCTGATCTGTTTAATTCAAAAGAGAATTAAAGATCCTTGGGGTTTTTTTCAGGTTTATTCTCTAATGAGTAAGCACTGGAGTAACAGAGAGCAAATACATACTTCTATCTTGCCACTTTTCATTTAAGTCTTAGTAGCAGGGCATAGACACAGAAACATTTTGTGGGTTTGCTCTTATTCTTTGTATTAATTTTGCTGCGTGGGGAAATCAGTGCACTTCTCTTTGCCCTTCTTTCTCAATCTGTGAAATGGAGATAACAGTGCTCTGAGATTTGAGATGGCTGGGCAGTGCCACTGCAGGCTAAATCCCACAGCAGTTTCAGAAACCCAAAGGAGTCAGCATCACTGTGACTTAGTTGGCAACAGTCCTGATTTGGTCTGGGTGTGTGTCAGCAGAAAAAAATGACCTCAGGAGGATAGGTATGAAACTGTAGCTTTTCTACTAGTGACAGTAATGCTGTGAAATATGAGGAAAGATCTGCACTGTTAAAGGAGACATGCTTCTGATGTAAGCAAAGATGTAAGTGTCTTGTGCTTGGTTCTGTGCTAGCTGTAGATCTGGAAGGAAATTAGGAAATATGGTTGTGAAAGAAATAAAGATGTTGACCAGAGCACTAGACGATTACTCTATTTTCTGTAGAAAACCAGGATTTTACTGTATTCTTTAATGACTGGAAATAAGATATATTCAACTTCAAAGGGAGTTCTGGAAAGGCTGACTCAGTTATACCAATCTTTTCTCAGTTGTACTCCAGCTTGCCCTCTAGGCAGCCCCATAAAGTTGTCCGTGGTTTGTTTATAGCCCCACCACTGCCTGTCTAAGATTCCAAGGAGATGCCGGAAAGATAGTTGTATCTTCAGGCAGTACCTGCACTTTGGGAAATAATCTTCCTGACAGAGTGGAAGCTTTTAAATTCCCATACTATTGCTCTTGTTCTTCTTTGCTTTGAAGACAGCTGTCTCTGAATGACTCCATTTCAGGTTATATGCAGTTTGTATCTTTTTCCAAAACTACCCTGGCAGCAAAAACAGAGCAGGCAAAATGCAGAAGAGTTTTAACATATTGTAGAGCTTTGTTATAATGTGACATGTTATCTGAAAAGTAAAATCTCAGGGGATATTTATTGGAGTAATAGGAGACTGGCATCCTCACACGTACTTGTTTCTAGCTCTCCATTCCTCATGCAAGCCCTGCAAGGACTATGTGCCAGAATTTTTGCTGTGTAGCCGCTAGCTGATGTAGCTGGTAGACTCTTAGTTTCTCTTGAAATGATGCTAGAGGTAGGAAGGGGTCATTAGAGAACCAATGCATACAAGGAGTGAAATTATAGTTGAAAATTGTCTCTCTTCAGTTTTAAGCCATTAGAATTCACAGGCTCCCACTGACCACAGTTGGCTGACTGCACAGCCCCCAGGAAATTTCTTAATGTACCAGAAACTTTTGCTGACACAGAATGGGTCAGGACTTCCTCTTCTTTCTTACTGCATCACATGCGTAAGAGGCTGATGATCCATTGCACCATGTAGTGGAAGCAGGTGGCTTCTCCTGGCAGCTGCTGCTGCACATCTGTCTCCAGAAGTTAGTCCTGGTGTTGTACATCTGTGCCAATTAGAGCTTGCTTTGGTGCAGGGCAGTATGGGCTAGAGCCTGTCCCTGTATCACTCTGAGAAGGAGGGAGAGGGAGGTGTAACCTCGCAGAAAGTAAAAGATAGCACAAAGGAGAACTGGGCCCAGGGAGCACACTGCAAGGAGTGTCATGCCAGTGCTCCTGATGCGGCTTCTCCACATGATGGGCTTTGTCTGGGGTGTGCTCGATCCCTGCCAAGTGGAGGCCAGAGGTGCACCCAAAGAAGCACATCACACCAATGTTGCCCTTGCTCCCAGAAGTTTGTTGTTCAAATTCTGATCTGAAGTGGAATAAGAACTAGGTATGTTTTTCTTGGGTGTTTATTCTCCCCTCTGTACGGCCGGCCTGCTGCTTAGAGCAGGAGAAAAAATGGTGATGGTCAATTTGTGGGTTGTCTTCTTGAAGCTGGGGTGTGTAAACAGGGCTGATGATGTGATTGGGAGGAGAGTTAGGCATGGGAAGGGAGGTTAGGGTAGGTACTTGGGTGAGATGACTGGAGATTTAGAGGGAGACCGAGCAGGAAAAATGCTGCCAGGAGAGAGGGAAGTATGCCTTGGGAATAAAGGACAAGGAAGAGGGAATACTTGCCAGGAGAGGAAGAGTGAAGCAGAAATCCCTTGGTGTAGAAATGAAATTGGTGTTCACTGAGGAGCGAAAAACCCTTTGCTGACAGAGAGCCTGCTTGGAAAGAAGCCTTCAGACTCAACAGCCAGGTAGTTTGTGCTCACATGCACAGGGGTTCTGAGGGAAAAACCAGACTATTTCTCTGCTTCTGTCTGACTATTGGCCAAACTACATACTCAAAACAAATAACCAGTTAAGTCAATGACCAAGTTTTATAGCTTAGATTTGTGCAAGGGTCAGGTACTGCCCTATCTCCCAAATTCCTGATTTCTGCATCAGTTACTTCTGTTCCTGTTTCAGAACTGTGATCAATACTTTAAGATACAGATGCTGTGTGTACTTGTTTTTCAGATGTGTCCAAACTTTTCTGACCTTAATGCAGTATGTAGGTGTCCTTTACTTCTCACTCTGTCTTCTGATTGTGTTGAAAGCTTTCTCCCTTCCTCCAGCACTCATGTAAATTAGCTGTGTATCCGAGTGCTTGAGGCCTAGTCAGGCAAGTTTGGTCTCAGGATTGCTGTAGCACAACTTAATCCAGTCAGTCCTCAGACCCCCACCTTACACCACAAGAGCTCTCTGAAGCAATAAGAGTTCCTACTTAAAGGCAGCTGCAGCTTTAGGATATCTTTGTACTGCCAAAGACAGCTCAGGACTCCTTGTTTCTTTGACACGTCCTTGAACAAACACGCCAGTGCATGTATAAACCTGAACAAATACTGGATTTCTTTGAATTTCACAGGAGACACAGATGAATGTGTGGCTCGAGTCCTTGCTGTATCAGACTGCTTCAGCATGAAGTGATTCCCGGTAGCATGACATAAAGTGGCAAAGCTATGAAACACCACTGCTGAGAGAGGTGGTGAATTCAGAACTCAGCGGCTCTGTCCTTTCTGAAGAGGTGTCAGCTCTAAAAACAAACCTTTCAGCACTAAGATCCTCTCTCCAGCCAGGAAAGAGAGGCAATAGCCTGCCTGGAAACATATTAACCCTAAGCACTTTTCCCCTTCCCAACTTATTAACATTTGAAATCCTTGAACTGACCACAGAGTAGATTTTTTACCCAGAAGAGAGGGCAGGTGCCAAGAGTTTGGTGGACTTTTAACACTATTGTTGAATTTAAGCAGAAGATGGTCTGGGTTTGATGACTGTGGTCAGTAGTGCAGAAACATGAGAGAGCTGCTTTGGATGTGGTGGGTTTAGAGTTGGGGGCTAAATCTGTAATGGAGCTCCTATCACTATGTGCACTTGTGTTAGGGAGAAAGGAAGCAAGAGTTACATAATTACCAGACATTTACAGCTAAAAATGGAAAATAATTTCCAACCATAATTTTTAAATTACTTTGTAAGCCTCGCAGGTTCCCAGCTCCGCTGTCTGTGGGCACTGTGCCACTGTGGTGTGGTTGTGAACCATACAAATGAAGCGTTATCAATCCACACTGAATAAACTGATAATGCACATCCAGGGGAATAGGAGCTACTTGAATACCTTCTTTCAACATATTACTGTAGCTAACATTATGTTTGGGTAGTAACAGTTTTTCTTTCTAACTGGGCTGGTCAGGAGGTAAGAGATGGACTATTGTGAACAGAGCCATGTAAGAGGGTGTAAAGAGATACATTTGCTACCTACGGAGACTAAGGGCTTGCTTGAAGATCTAGCTACAACTGTCTTCGCTGTCGTGCTCTCTTCTCTCATTGTGCTGTGGCCAATTGTGTGTGATGGACTATGTCACAGCTCTTAAAACATTGCTTCCTATTTTCTTTTGGGTCCCTTACAGTTTTTATGGCTTTTCAGTGCTGTCTCCCCAAAGGGATGGTGGTCAAATGGCCTGCCACTGGTGAAATGCCACAACTGGATGAAATTTGGCCTTGTTTTTTATCTTGTCCATCTCTCCCAAGCCCCAAGTGCTCTTCTTCCTGTGTGCTTGAGTTTTTGGTTTGGTTCAAGTGACAAAGCTGTCATAATAAAATCCAGACTTGCATTTTAACCTGTTAGAACCTACCATAGAAAGGTCATCCTAAATAACTGTTAAGATTGTTGATGTTTTGCTTAAATGTTACACTGTCAGAACAGCCCTTTCTATCAGTCAGAAGGTATCTGGGACCATCTGTCTTCAGGTGCAGCCTGGCACTATATTATCCACTCTTGTCTCACTGAGGGCTTATTACTGATGCTTATAAAGTGCTTTGATGGTAAAAGACTGTAGATATTTGAGATACAGATATCAATATTATACTCAGAATTCATCAATCACCAATCTGTAGATGCTTTGGACTAGTTACTTCCTAATGAAAATGGAAGTGCATTTCCTGGAAAAAGGTAGCAAAACTGGCAGGGGAGTAGAAAAGGAATAAGGAAGCTTGCCAGCAAACCTCATGAGTCCAGGGGTTGTTGAGCCTTACATTTTATAATGGAAGTTGATGCTGGTTTTGGATGTGTGACTGAACGTGACCTTCCACAAACAGGTGTGAGGAATGTAAGGTAGCAAAATATAAATATTCATATGAGATAATATTACAACATTTTTATCAACATAATGCTCAGATTCTTGGTCTTTCAACAGGTGATGTGTGCAAGCAGCACAGCATGCTTGTGCATGTATGAGGTTTCAAAAATGAAGTTGCTGTGTAAGTGAAGCTGGGTAGGGGGTTAGGAAAGAGTAGCCTGTTACAGCAAAGGGTCAGTGTGATTTCATGTCTTTGGAGGCCTGGGGCTGACTGAGCTTCACTTTGGGCTCAACTCATTATGTAGAAGAGAGGATTGCTGGAAGGAACAGTTATTGACCCTGCCTCCTTCCAGAACTTAAAGGTTAAAGGAGAAGTTTAGTCTGCCTTCACGTAAGCGAAGGTTGCAGGCTTTTTGAGAAGGAAATCACATGCTTTCTTGAAGGAACTGGGGAGGAAACAAAGGCACTGACACACAGCATTAGGCATTTGACTGCACCTGAAAGTACTGCATGGTGTGGAATGCTGCAGAGGGTAGACAGGGTTGGAAGAATTACCTGGAGTTGGAGACACCATTGCTTTTCCCTCCCTGCAGGATGATAGGGGTAGCACTAAACAACTTCCCATCTTCTGATGCCCGCAAGCAATAGTGGAAATGAACAGCCCTCTATGGTCATGCAGTGGCGCTGGCTTGGAACATAACGCAAGGGCAAGCCTTTGCTCATTGTTCATCTGCTGCTGTTCAAGTCCACACAGACTATTGTGAGGAGTCCTGGGTCTGCTGTACTGGAGGGGAATAAAGCTAAAGCACAGCCCGGGGCACGGGGACTGTCTGAAGATCTGCACTGTGGCATGTTCTGCTGTGACAAGGAAATAAATGACCAGCGAAGGCTGAGCCTCTCCAGCTCCTAGTGACTGCAGAGAGGGAGCTGCGTTAGTTGTGCTTCTCAGGTCGTGCTCATTCTACCCAATGACGCTGGATAAGCTGTTATTCAAAGCCATCTGGACTTGTTTGTCTATTTAAGTAGAGTGTCAACTCTGCGCTAATCTTGCAGATTATCCAATCATCTTGTGCCACTGAGAGCTCTAGAACAGAGATGTCTCTGTAGCACTTACTGATCTGGGTGGGTTTTACTCAGTTTCTACCTATGCTTCCCTTATTTTACTGCACCGTATGAGGATGTATGTGAGGGCCTGGGTGAACTGAATGGAAAGGCTCTGGAAGGCTTCACTGGGTCAGGGTTTTGCACCTAAGACACAGGGTGGAGGCTTTTCCACAAGAATCATGATCTTCCCCTTGCGGAAAGGTCCTTGGTTTCCTTTCTTTATAACCTTGCTTAACCCAGCAGCTGCTCATGAAGGTTTTAATTTCTGAGATCTCTCTCCTGGCTCTCAGCTGTATTCCTAAAAGCCAAACTGGGAGTGATTCCCAGTCCAGATGTGATATCTGGGGGATCCTGCTGCTCTGCTGCAGGGAGAGAAGTGGAGTATATGAATGGTTTTAAGTAAACTGGTGATGTTGGTCTCAGAAATCCTTGCTGGTTTTCTCTTTTTATTCAGTCTGGGATTTGGATTACCCAGCAGTACATGCATCAGTTTAACCCTGTTACTGGTTACATACAATTTACCAATGTGGTATGCAACCTAAGTAAAACTGATTGTTTCTAATGCTATAGAATAAATGGCCCATTGTCGTGGTATGGGAGATGTGGAATAACTGTGCTGGGCTAGCAGCATAGTGGAGGGAAGGGCTCCTCCTGAAAAATGCAGTCGTGGTATGACAACAGCATGCAGACTCTCAGTGCACCATCTCTCAATGGAACAAAAAACAAGCTAGGAAATAATGATTAAGATTTTAAAACAAATTTTCATAAAGTAATGAGTTTACCCTGCCAATATCTTCTTCCTATCAACAATCAATTCAAAGATTTTACTGTTTCTATTGACTTTACCAGGAAAGCAGTCTGGGTATTATCAGGACAAGTAGCTTGAAGAAATTTAGGACAGATATACCACTAGGTGCCTGGTGCTTTAGTTACAATGTTAAAATACTGATAAGGTATTGGTTGATATTATTTGCAAGCTCATTCAGGCAGGATAAGATACCGATGGCTTGCTTCTCAGTTGTGCAGAAGTTTTTTTGATTAAACATCTCTCCATAATCTTTCTGAATTTCATTTGAACTATGTACTTTTAGGTGCTGTTTATATAAACAAGAATATTCCCCATTTTGTCGGTCCCTGGACAAACCTGGATATTGGTTGAACATTTTTTTTTTCCTTTCCACTCAACCAAGTATTTCTGTTGCTTGTGAAATTTGTAGCAAATCTAATACTAGTTTTCTGAATGTAGTTCTCTGAATAAGTCTACTTAAAATCTATGCACACAAACTGTGTGTGAATAAAGCAGATACAATAAAATGAAAGTCTACAGGATAGCATCATGTTTAAAATGAAGGTTTCATAACCATCCTGAAGCACAGTGTTTGAGCTGTAGATTTATTTCCAATATTTGCAAACAGGAAATAGAATTACTAATCCTGACTAATCTCTTCCGAGCAAGTGTTATTCTATGACCTGAAGGACTGAAATAAAATCTACTTTTCTACTTACGTTGGAAAAGAATCAGTTCTTCTGTGTGGAGGACAGAAATGCATGACAGAAATGTGGCTCCTGGGGAAGAAAGGGGAATTTAACAGGGCTGTAAATTCCCCCTGTTTCTCCCCACTGCCTGTGTCTTCTGACTCTTGGGCTTCTTCCCACTTTGCAAGGAAAAAAAAGGATTCTAACATGAGATTTTATAAAAAAACCTCTGCACTTACCCTAACTGAGAAGCTGGAACACTTTTGTGGCAGAAGCTACTGAAAGAAGGAGCAAGTGTACATTGAGCTGAACAAGGTTTTCTGAGGAAAAACAATTAACTGTTTTGTTTTGTTTTTTATTTAGAGATTTAGGTCTGGATTTGGAGTTGCTGGTTCAAAGAGGAAACATTAAGAAAATTGGAGATAGTCTTCTTTTTACCAGACCTTACCATGTGGAAAGCCAGGGGAATCTTGTCCGGGATTTCAGTGAAAGTAGTGTTGAGAGAGTCAGACTAACCTGAGAGTCCCTCAGCACCAAAAATTAACTTGTTTCTGTTGGACTGGGAGTAATTTGTAAAGAACTTTGATGCACAAAAATAATTACATAAATCTTAATGCTGGAGTGTTATCTGAAAGATACAAAAAGCTTCCTATAAATTTGAAACAGTATTTTTTGACCTTTCACTTTGAATTTATTTCTTTTTTATTATTATTATTTCTTAAGGACAATTAACTAATTACTCTTACATTAGTGGTCTGAAATGAGAAAAAAACAAGACCTTCCCTCCAAAAAAAAACATAGCTAGAGTTCTACTCCCCAAGATTTAGACTGCTCTTTCTCTACCCAGAGGCGCTAAGCATTTGCAATTTGGTGAGGAGTCCCTTTCATATTTGCATGTCCTGCGGAGAAGTCTCAGCTTGGCCGGAGGGTGCAGCTGCTCTGCCAACATGCCACATGGTCTATCAGTGGAAAAGGCCAGTAATGGTTCTTTCTTGAGATTTTTTTATTTAATACCATGAAGATTTTGTCAGAGACACTTTGGTCAAACCCATTTACTGTGGTACTGTAAAATTTTTTGGGCATTCTTTATGGATGCTGAAGGAAATTTTTTACTTTCTGGAGAATTTGCATTTTAAGACATGTGCATTCTTAAGTTATATGTGTGTTAAAATCTGATTGTACCAAGGGTAGATATGAATGTGGAAAACCAGTGCCATCTTACTGTAGATAAAAACTCACTAATCAGCAATAGATCTTCTAGGCATTACACTATAGCTGGTGTGCATTACTGATATCCTAATCTTGAAGCCAGAGGAAAGATTTTCATCAACTCCAGAAGAAGTTGAATGAGGCCATTTGAGGGTAGTTGAATGAGGCCCCAGTGTGCATGTGCATATGAAATCATGTTGAAGGACTGCTAAAAATTTAGTGCTGGATTATTAGTTACTATAGTCATAAGGAGGAGACTGTTACTATATAAAGAACCATGGAATCATTTAGGTTGGAAAAGACCATTAAGATCACTGAGTCCAATTATTCACTCAGCACTGCCAAGACCACCACTGATCATGTCCCCAAGCACCACGTCTACACATCTTTTAAATACCACCAGGGACGGTGACTCCACCACTTTCCTGAGCAGCCTGTTCCACTGCTTGAAAACACTTTTGGTGAAGAAGGTTTTCCTAATGTCCAATCTAAACCTCCCCTGGCAAATCTTGAGGCCCTTTCTCTTGTCCTATCGCTTGCTACTTGGGAGAAGAAACTGAGAAAGACACGCTGGATGTGTTGAAAAAGGTTGAAGATGATCTCTGCGCTTCTCCCGCCTCCCTTCCTCCCTTCCGTCATATATCCACTTAATAATTCTTATCAAATTAACTTGTCAGAAATGTCCTCATGGGTCTCCACCGTATGCTACAGTAGGCAATAAATACTATCATCTGTTGCCATGCTTTAGTTGGGTAGATTTGCCTGAAGTTTAGGATGATGTAAATTTTACTTGTTCTGAATGACTGCATGATGCTGCTGAACACTGACACACGTTTGTGGCATTCTAGGCAATCTCAGACCACCTTCTCATGGAAGGGAAAACTTCTACATGGGACAAATCCATGCCTTCCACCACTTTCCAGGAACACGATAAAGGTCCTTTCATCCCTGCAAAAGCAAGATCTCTGATAACTCAGCATAGTTTGTGACTGGGCTGCTCCTGGGTTTATAGCCTGCGCTTTGAGAGGGGTTTTTTTTTCTGTGCTTAGTGGAGTAGATAAACAGTTGAGAGGAAGTTACATCTGACAAGCCTTTGAAGGTAAAAAGAGAATATTGAGTGCACTGAAGAAAAATGAATGAACTCATTTTTCACAGAGCTGAAAGATACCTTTCAGCCTCACCACTTACCACACTCAATTCAAGAGGAGTCTGTGCTTAAGAAGTGGTACTTGCTACAAGATGCACTTGGTGTAACGTTGCTTTCTTTCTGAAGGAGGTACAAAACATGGGGATCACGTGTGCTCACCTGCAGGGTACCCTGCAGCCCCGGCCAAGGAGGGCAATAGGCCAGTGGAAGGCAGAGAGGAACTGTGCAATGAAAGAGGATAAAGCAGTTGCCATGAGGGGAAAAATATTATTGTAGTTTCTGGAAGGGTTACTAGCTCTTGGATTTTTTTTTTTTTAACTTAATTTTTTGTTAAGAGCTAATTTAAATTTCTAAATTTTCTAATTTGCTACCAGCTAATCCCTAAACTGTTATCTAAAGGTTACCTCTGCTTTATATTGACTGTTGAGGTGCGTTAGTCAAAAAGAGCAGAGGGAAGTTTGCACTCTTGTAATTAATGTGAAGTACCTATGCAAGCTGCACATTTGCTATTTTTTGTTTGTTTTTTTTTTAACATCAAAACCTGAAGGGGACACAAAGGATGCTGAACTTTTTACATTGGTTTTTTTTTTATGACATTTGCTAAGCAATTGTGAAGTTTGTAGTTTCACTCTAAGACACTGTGGGTTTAGTGAAAAGAGCAGGATGTGCATTTAACCTTGTAGGTGTGCAGTTAATAACTTAAGCACAAATACAAGTAAGCATAAAATTCCTTGTCTTGGCTTATTAGAAAATTTTCAGTTTATCAGTAAATAAGTCAAGCCAAACTTATATCTACTGCAGTCCTCAATGATTTGTGCCAAATCATGTATTTCAACTCTTAGTAATTTCAGCTGGAAGTCTATTTTAATCTTGGTTTTTTGTTTTGTTTTGTTTTTTTCCCCAAATGTACTCGGCGCTTCACATGAATACCCTGAGTCCTCATTCTCCACAGTCACCTCAGGCAAATAAAAGCTAAAAAAAATCAATTTGCCCTAAATATATGGGGTTTTGAAGCTCTGTCAGCAAATCCTCATATAATGGAAACTGCGTGTGTACTTACAGCGGTACCTGCTGCCATGCAGGTGAGATGGGAATGCAAATGCCATTTTTGTTCTGTAGCCATGCCATGCCAGGCAGGGGAGGCACAGACTCTGCCATGACCTTGAGGCCAGCATTGCCACCTGTTGCCCTTTTTACATAAAAGTAGCCCGTGCCAGCCAGCAAGACCGAGCACTGACCTCTTCAGGGAGAAGCAAACAGAGCCCAGGAGGGCAGTGAAACACCCTGGCAGAACAATGTGATTTAGAGTACACAAAATGCTTGTGCCCGGTGTGAGAACCCTGAGCTTCATGCATTGCCACCCCTGCAAAGAACTCCTGCCTGCGGGCCTTGTGAGCATCTGCACCCAGCACTGCTGTTACCACAACCAGATACTCCAGGCAGTGCTGGCTGCTATTGCAGGGAGCATAGATGAAAATTGCTCATTCAAATGGGTTTGTTTTATGGTTTCTCTTTAAATATCTTTGTAATATCAATTAACTCCAAAATACAAATAATGGGTAGGGGATCAAATAGGAAAAGAAATTGTAAAATATTTACATATCTTTAAGTAAAATAATAATTGCTTTAGGTTTAGCTAATCTAAATTTAAGTTCAGCTTAATCAATTTAAATAATTTTTATTTCATAGAATCATGGAATGGTTTGGGTAGGAAGGGACCTTAAAGTTCATCTAGTTCTAACCCCCCTGCCATGGGCTGGGACACCTCCCACTAGATGAGATTTCTCAAAGCCCCTTCCAGCCTTGCCTTGAACACCTCCAGGGAGGAGGAATCCACATCTTCTGCGGGCAACCTGTTCCAGTGTCTTACCACCTTCACAATAAAGAATTTAAAATTAAACTTTAAGTCTGAACTTAAAATAGTTATTCTTTTTACCCCTCATATTGATCTATTAATTTCTGAGCTCCTAACTCTGTTCTCTGTACAGCTAGGGAGAATATATAAGCTGCCATGCTGTCTTTACCCTGTGGAAAAAAAAAAAAAAAAAAAAAAAGTCATTATCTAAATAGTATCCCAACTGCTGGAGTGTTTTCCCCAAGTTTCAAAATTCACGCTGGTCTCTTGTTTTCGAAGGTGCTATATGATTTTGTTGAGAACAGGTCCTGACCCAGCAGTGGTTGTACTGGGTTGTTTGGTGGTATTTGGCATTCACTAGCCCATCTGGCTCCATGTACTTTATAGATTCCAAATTTATGGTAGTGATTAAGACACTCAGATCTCTTAATTTGGTAGTGATTAAAGCCTCAGAAATATGCAAGAGATGTAGTCATATGAAATTTGTGTTATCACACAGAGGTTAAACAACCTTGCAATAGGATCTGCCACTGTTTCATAGCAGAAAATATAAGGAAGGAACTTAGAGTTATTTCTGAGATAGAAAAAATTGTGTATGTCTAATGAAAGTTTGTTGCTGTTAGATATTTCTAGACAGAGATTTTGGAAAATAAGGTTTCTGAAGCACCAATATGTAGGTAGGTGTCCATGTATGTTACATAAAAGTAAAGCCAAGTACTTCAAGTAACAATGTTTAATATCATTAGGTAGTTTGTTACATGAAGTAGTACTCAAATATTCCTCCAGGCCCATCTCTATGTAAGAAAGAGTAATTTCATTACCAGGATGCATAGTAAGATATCTTTCCAAAGATAAATGCCTACCCATCACTTGAAACAGTGTTGGATGTAGCTGACTCTAGGAGGTTTGCATCTTAAAATATAAGAAAAAAAAAGTAGAGAATAAACCAAGACCATTCGAATATCCCTAGACATGTTCATGAGCCCCTCCCACAAGACAAGAGGTTGCACATCATCCCTTCACCCAGTCAATCCTCAGTGGTGAATGGTGATGTGCAACCTCCTGTCTTGTGTAGAGTAAGAGAAAGGAAGCGATGTCAAGCAGCCTTGCACTTGCCTCTGGGAGGGAGCTGGAACACTTAGAGAAGGACAGCTTGCAAGGACAAATGTCCTCCTGTGTGAGGCAGAGGCTCCTGCATACTGTACCGGGGATCCCTCTGCTCCACTGGGGCTGCAGTGCTACATGAGGTAACGGAGAGTGGCACTGATGGCAGGACACAGCTGGAGCCAGAGAAGATCAGCGGTATGGTAAAGTGAGTTGTCCATGGTGGGTAATAAGGTTGGTAGGTGTTGTAAGCATGGCAGTGGGACATGCTGAGGAAGCACCAGCTCAGAAGTGATGGACTGACCAGCTCCTGCTGTTCAGGAATGGAATAGGGAAACTTCATTTCCAAGAACTACTCAATGTCCCAACCCTAAAGCTTGCTTGGGTCCATGCATGATGGCAGAGTGCATGCTAGGCAGCGCTCACCCACAGAGAAGCGGTGCCAATACCCTGTAGTTATTTTGTGTAAACTGGATATATGCTCAACATGTAATTTGATTAATGGTGGTTCCTGATAATATAGACATAGCCAAATAATGCTTATTTCCCACTTATTAGCACCATTTTACCAAGGAGCAGCATATTTAGCCTGGTTTTATTTTCTATAAACTCAAGTTTGCATAGTAAGGTTTGTTAATCACAAGCCATATTTGCTTTCCTGTGTAGCAACAACTCTGTGAATCACCCCATCACGGTGCAGAGGGTGGAATAGTTTCCACCCATTACCAGAGACAATACAGGCGATTTATGATGAAGGGCCTTGACAACTTGTGCTTTTAAATCCCTGAATTGGCTTTTATCCCAAATGAAGATGTAGTTTACTGACATAACTTGTTGTGGAATACTTTAATTGGGTGTATGTTGGCCATGCTGATCTTATCCACATCCTACAAGCCTTTTATTAAAAATATTCCCAGGGCTTGTTCTTCCCCACATTAACCCGTGTGTTGGCTCAGCTCTCTCCCTGTCTAAACACAGCCTTGCACCGAAGTGTGAAGGAGTGTGCAACCTCAGTTTTGTAGCCAAGAAGGAGCATTAACTAAAGCCTGAGCTACTCCAGCTGCCAACCTGAGCTCCCTGCATTTAGTCCCCCTTTCCTACAGGACCCAAGCACCAGAGCAGGGTTTGCCACACATGGGAAACGTACAGTTTTTCCAGAAGTTTGTGCTTCAGTGTCTTTTTGTGCTCAGTGGCTTACATGGGTGGCTCCTGTGAATCTTCTCCCTGAAGCTAGGCAACTGATAACCTCCAAGTCCTGCTCATCCATCATCTTGGAGTGGCATTTGCAGGCCCGCCTTGTTTGGCACTTGACGGGTTCAGGCAGATGAGATGTGGGGCCATCCTTTCAAAAAGGGAGCTCTGTTTACACACATGGCTTAAGTGTTGTGAAATAGGTGTTATATAAAAAACCCCCCAAACCAAACAAATGACAGAATTGATGTACATGTTCTAGTGTGCAGATGTGTTTTGTAAGAAACAGGGCTCATTGAGGCTTTCCTGAATGCTGGGTGCTAATTTAAAATCAGAGTATCAAAATCACTATGTACAAGCTCTTTGGCTTTCGGAAAGGGCTTGTTCCTCATTAATTCTTTCTGTGTTCCCCTTCTGACCCCTGTAGACACTAACATTGAGTTAGAAGAGCCCAGCTGAATCCTTGCAGTGGTGGAGCACGGTCTTGAGCTGGCAAGTTTGAGGAGGTGAGCACGCTCTACTTGAGATATCCTTTAAAAGCAGATGTTCCTTGCCATGACATCTGGCCTGCTCCTGGGCCTGAACTTGTGCACTCGTTAGAAATAGTTGCAAGGAGGTGTGGGTATGTGAAGAATGTGAAAACATGCTGCACATTTGGAAGTTATTGCTGAAGAGGGATGTTCAATATTCTATAGTCAGGTACTACTTGAGGCTCTGCCATTCAGTTTTGTGTTAAATATGTACCGGTGAACTGTAAAATCTACCAAATAAAACATCTTACTCCCTTTGCTGGACAGAGAAGATGGTGCTCAGGATACATTGCATCAGGTACTTCATTTTTTGACACAGGCACTTTGTTTCTTAGTTGAAGTTTAAACATAATAAATATTTAACTTCTGAGCGTTCTTGCTCTGATTATCTCTGTGTAAAATTCTACTTAATACTCAGTTAAGTAGATGGAACATTATCGTTGGTTTATATATTTCTGTAATATAGCTTTATACATTGCAGCTTCTGTTCCCATGTAGATTCTAGAAGTAAGGCAAATAAACTTTATCTTTTTTTGTGTGATGCCTTTGACCTTCAGAAAGATAGATATACAGAGGAATGGTGATTGGGAAAAATATTTTACGAGAGGAAAAGCGAACAAGTTGACTTGTTTGTACTGTGCTGGCAGAAACAACCAACAGAACATCTTTCTTATGTTTGTGGCTTTACTTAAATAATCCTCAAATTTGAAAAGCTTTATGGTGATTGTTTGCATGAAGCAAGTAGTAAGCTTGCTACTAAACTCATGCACATGTACAGCTGGGAGGAGGAAAGGAGGGGAAATGCAGCCTGTGAACCCAAGTTCAGAGAAAGGAAAAGGACTGGTGGCAAATGAATTGGCTTTAGCACAATTTAAGCTGTTGCTCTTTTATGCTGGCTTTTCCAGTCCTGTGTCACTACACAGGTACCTTGTCATTGAGGAATTAACACTTTTGTTAGGCTGACAAGAGCAAGCTGAATCAATTACGGCCAGGCTGTCTCTGTTTTACTGGACAGAATACTATTTCCATGGGAATTCTCCATCTCCATATCTTCTGGGCTTCAAACTGACACCCCAGTGCTGTGGGAAGGGCAGTTCCTATGTGCTGAGTGTGCACTAAGTGGGGACTTTGTACAATTGCTGATCACCAGAGGATCCAAAATCATAAGCTATGCATTTATCTTCAACAGAGTTGGGGGCAGAAGAAGGAGAACTATTTGATAAACAGAGAGTAACGGAAAGTGGAAGGAATGGTAGGCATAGCTGAAAAATCCTTCCTGTATTTAAAAAAAAAACACAACAAAACACAAAATCCTCAAAACCCAACAAAGTCATTACATGTTTAAAAATATGTAGTTGCTTTTAAGTTGGCTTTCTAGCTTTATTTATTTATTTATGTCTTGTCTGAAAAATCTCTCTATATATTTGTGTATGTATGCACATATCATGTCTCTTTTCTGGCACGCAATTCTTTTTTTATACAGAGGGTTTCATAAACATATTATTTTCCTGGCTAGGTATCTCAGTGTTCAGAGGACCTGTATTTTGTGGAACTCAAAACATCGATGACTTCCTTGCTTCTTTCTAAGTTGAAGAACTATTTGAGGTAACATAACAAGTATAACCGAAGCACGGTTTACACTGGCACTGTGCAGACCTTTATCCAGATCCCTGCCAGTACAGCTCATTCATGACATCAATATGCTTGAGTTTGTGTTCATTCATCTCTAAGGAAGACAGATGACTGTGGTCTTTTTCCCTCTGACCTAGGATGGAGTTTCTTACTTCTGCAAAGCTCTTACCCTTGGGATATTTGCTGTTGTGCCCAATATCAAGTGTTGTTTCTTAGATGAAAGTGAACCCATATAATGACATAGACCTGGAAAAAAATTCAGTTGTCCTCAAGAAACTAATTCATCTGTTGTGAGCCTACAATATCTTATTAAAGTCTTCACATAGTACCTTTTTTTTCCCCTGCTCTGGCTGTCATATAACATAAAAGAAATTTGGGTGCCCATGTCACTATCTTTCATTGTATGGCAGGAATACCGCAGGTGACATGCAACCAGACACATGTCATATGCATCTGTGACATTGGAGAGTGCTGGTGTTGCTGCCAGGGCCCTGGGGACACCTGTAGACCTTAATGGTTTTGAGCAGCCTTGCCCGGGACCCTCACCCATTCCCCTGCCCAGTGATCCAAGTGCTCCACTGAATCTTAGACCTGGGACGTGCCATTCCTAGCCCTGTCCCTTGCTCTCCCAGCTTTCTGATTTGTTTTTCCTGGATGGAGCCTGGAGGGACATTGCAGGTAGCTTGTCTCAGCCCTGACTCCTGGATGAGCCCTAGACATGTATCCCAGCCTTGTCTTCAGTCCTGGTGCTGGCTCCTGCTTCCCCTTCTCAACTGTATGAAACCAAAAATCATTCCATTTACCTTTAGAAAGAGGGTTGACAAGACATAAGTAACTGTACCTGCTCCACGGACCCGTTGGCTCATGCTTTTTAATTACAATAGATGGTAGACATTTTGAATTGTTTACATAATGTTTATTTGGTTTTCTTCTCTTGAGATTCCACACAAGAGTTAGCAGATGCAGATACAGTATGGTAGAAGGCTAGGCAGTCTGTTTTGTGTAAAAATTATACACTTGGGGTGGCTCTCAGATGGTACACTTGGGATAACCCGCTTCAGTAGAGTGATGTGCACGTCCTGTAAATCAAAATAAAAAGAACACATTCTCATAGATGCTTAATTTACGTTGTCACTGATAGCCAATATATGTGTATAAGGACAGTACTTTGATACCAATATTACGGGGAAAAGCACATGCTGGTGCTGAAGGTTCTATAGTATCCATATGTTACTGAAATGGAAATCCTCCATTTGGGATAATCTATTTACAGGATAATTTCCCAGTTAATGTAATGGTCCTGAGGAGGAGAGAGGTCCAAGAAAGCTTGGTTTTCATGGATCACCTTCTCCAAGTTCAACAGTGGTCCAGCCCCATGTGCAGGCAGTCAAGCAGAGATGATCCTTCTCCTTGACTTAGCACTGCTGAGGCCACATCTGGAACATTGCACCCAGTCTGGACTCCCCAGTACAAGAAAGACATGGACACATGGGAGAGAATGCAGTAAAGGTCCTTGAATATAGTAAAGGGAACGGAGTTTCTGTCATAGAAGGGAAGGCTGAGGAAGTTGGTATTGCTAAGCCTCAAGATGGGAAAGCTTGAGGGTAGGGGCGGATCTTGTCAGTGTGTAAAAGTAGCTATTACGGGGGGAAGAAGTTGAAGGCAGATTCTTCTCAACAGTGCCCAGTGAAATAACAAGAGGCTATGGGCACAGGCTGGTATACAGGGAATTCTCTTTAAACAAGAAAGCCAGAATCTCCTTTTGGATCTCTTTATTTACTTATTTGTTTTATCTGATGTACTCGATGAGAGCTGATTTCTCTAGTGGAATTATTTTAGGGCCTGTATGCCCCATACACCGGTATTTGAAAGGGTCCTAGCCCATGGTGATCCACTGGAGCCAGTTTCCTTAGCTCCCACGTGTGCAACAGCCCAATATTGTCATTGCAGATTTTGTTTATATACAACTCCTACTTCTGTGTTGTCTGTATATGTTTTTCTACATAATTGCATTGAGTTTGGGTCCCTTTCTTTTCTGATCATCTGGAAAAAGCCAATTTCACAGAGTAATGTAGTCCCTGGGTACATAATCTGATGTCAAGAAGTAGAGAGGTGATACCTGGCATTAGTGAGACACTTATTTAATATTGTGTAAGTGGAACTTTTGCAATTTCATGTTGACGACAGGATTCATGAAAAGGTATGTATGAGGAGAGACTTTTTAGAAATTGTCTTTCCAGTGAGAGACAAGAGAAAATTGGTTCACTGCAGTTTCTCTGAGAGAGGGCTATGACATGTAGTTTATGGCCTTTAGAAACCCAGATGTGGAGGAAAATGTGACAATGAAGGTTTGATTAGCATAACAGATAAAATCATAATGCGTTACGTTGGTTGGCAGATGGAAGGTAGATGCATTCAGGGCAAATCATGAAGTCACCAGTGCCTGAGATGGTGTATTACTACATCACTTGATTCCTTCATCCAAAACCCGGGACGTAATGCAAAAACCACTTGGCGGAGTCTGGCTGTGTCTACACGAGCACGAAGTGTGGTGCAATAGGAACAAACCAGCAGAGCCCAACTGTGGCAGAGCAGCCTATGTCCATGCTGCCTGTGCTTTGGGGCTTTAATTGGACCAGCTTTAGTGGTGCTGTGGTCTCCATATCCATTAGCAGCTGCAGTCAGTCAGATGCACTCCTGGATTATGTGCTTCCCTGTCCTTTCCCGAGAAAGGAATTTATTTTGCATTTCTGAGCCCCTCCACAGTGTGAACCCAAGTGCAGTTAAGTGGAGACTATCAGCAGCTTCACAAGTGCCCTTCTCCTCTGTGCTAAAAAGTGAATATAAGCTCAATCCTTTGTAAACTCCGTTTTGCAGAAGTGCAATGCCTGGTATGCTCCAGTATGAATTGAAGCATCAGAAAACTGTGGTTGCCTTTATGTAAAATAAAAGCACCCCCAATAATTTGAAAAATATTATATATATATGAATGTGCATAGTTTTAACTCACATACACAAAATAACACAAATAATACCCATGAAACAGGAAAACTATGGCAGGGCAGGTTGTGCAACACAGTGGGACTCTGAGATGTGGGCTGATGATTTACGGGTCAAACGGGCTGATGAAGCACACGGCCAAACCAAAACCAGTTAAGATAACTGTCAGAGGTCGCTGACATGGCCCCAACTGCCTCCGCTTTACCAGGACGCGCCTCAAAGCCGTGTCCTGCTAACAGAGTCCAGCAGCGGCGAGCAGATGACTCCCGGGATTGCAGCGAGGTCATCGTCCTCTTCCAGTGCCTTCATACTGAAACACGCGTCCTTTTAACCTGTTTATACCGGACGCAGATGTCTTTTGAGAAGCCGTAAGAAAAAACTTCCTTCGCAAGCTGTCATCTCAGATTTGCAAGGTGCAAAGCGACGCGCCATGCACTGTGTATGCTCTTCTCGCGTCCCTGTGCGTTCCCTGCAACTTGTGCCCGCACGCACAGTCTTTCTGTCGCTCTCAACGGGG